>CAHIKZ030005466.1:1282500-1367500 GCA_903632075.3 Acanthosepion pharaonis | reverse complement strand
TATCCTTCTTCTTCTTCTTCAATAAAATTAATATTTACCTATTGATATCATTCTTCTTCTTCTTCTTCTTCTTCTTCTTCTTCTTCAATAAAATTAATATTTACCATTTGATATCCTTCTTCTTCTTCTTCTTCTTCTTCTTCTTCGTCTACTTCTTCTTCAATAAAATTAATATTTACCATTTGATATCCTTCTTCTTCTTCTTCAATAAAATTAATATTTACCATTTGATATCCTTCTTCTTCTTCTTCTTCTTCTTCTTCGTCTACTTCTTCTTCAATAAAATTAATATTTACCATTTGATATCCTTCTTCTTCTTCTTCTTCTTCTTCTTCTTCTTCTTCTTCTTCAATAAAATTAATATTTACCATTTGATATCCTTCTTTTTCTTCTTCTTCTTCTTCTTCTTCTTCTTCTTCTTCGTCTACTTCTTCTTCAATAAAATTAATATTTAACACTTTCTATCCTTCTTCTTCTTCTTCTACTACTACTACTATTACTACTACTATTTCTGTGTATATTGTCTTTCCTGGGTGTGGGTGATTATGACTCTTCACAAATTCTTACCCTTTGTAAATCTGGCCAATGCTTGCTTTCTTAATTTCTTACTCATCCATTTACACAAGTTTATTGGGTAGGTTACTCTTTCCATCTGTCTTAATTTCAACATGTACTGTGTGGCTCAATACTTCAATCCTTTATCATTTTCCTCACTATATATCCCAACAATATCAACTATCAGTATCTGTCTATATTTCTGTGATGAGGTATTATGTACATTATTTACATTATTCGGACTATTGTTCTCAACTTTGTCGCCATATTTATTGCAACGTTTCGGCCGTTGAACAGTCTACCCCAGTGAGCGAAATAAAGGGTTCAGTTCGACATTCCAACCACCTGAAAAAGGCCGGAGCGTACAACGGCCGAATCGTTGTAATAAATATGGCGACAAAGATGAGGACAATAGTCTGAATAATGTAAATATCAATTATCTCTTTGTAATTCTAAGTGTCCATTTTTGTTTTCCTTTATCTTAAATCTTCCACGTTGGTTCTATAGTCAAGCCACGTCGCTTTCAGAAACCTTGTGAAAAATTACATCTCTGTTGCCGCCATTCATCTTATTCTTTGACACAACTGTCCTGCATTCACTGCCATATAAGAGGATTGATATTACATAAATAAGCACTAACCGCTTTTTAATATTTCAAAGGATAATAGTGATTTAGTAAAATGTTCTGTTTTCAGGTGCATCAACAAATGAAATTCTTGTAATGATAATTAATCGATATATTTTCATTAATGTCAATACATCCTAATTTCACATTGCCGCGACATCATATTTCGGTAATTACATGACTCAAACAGGTGTTCGCTGACTACGTTAATGTTTTTCATAGTGGCCCGTATCGGCTGTGTTGATATATTACTCTCCACGGCTGTCTTCAGGCCAATACACCAAATTCACACTTTCTCTGTTTCACATTAAAAGTCGAATCAGATGCGTTATCAGCAGGAGAAAGAACTTATTGAATTACTAAATAGCACACCGCGTATAATTTATATCGTCTACTTTTATTGTCCCTAGTAGGAATTTTTTACCGATTACTTGTTAGTGCCGGAGTAGTGAGTGAGAGAAACAATATAAAGGACGTAACATCATTTTTTTAACTATAAATCTTAACTACTCGCTGATTGCTGATTCGGCAATTCACTGGCTGCCTCAATAATTTCCCAACTGTTGCTTATTTTGCAGGACCGTCATCTAATTCTGTCAAATAGACTTTGCGTCTCCTATGTTCAAAATTAAAAAAAACAATACCTCCAAAATACGAAAGTTTTCCAGGTGCTTACATGACTTGTCACAAATGTAAAATTTCAGGATGTACTGGGGAAGTTTCTAGGTGATGTACAGTTGTTGTAAATGAACTCATCTGCTTTGGGAATGAGTCCCCCAGCCCAATTATGGAGCCTAAATTGGCACATGTCTTTTTTCATAGCGATCGACAAAACACCTTCGTTCTTGGATTACATACCATGTGTTTCGTGCTGAGTAATCATACTAAAATATCAAAAAGTCTTGCATTTATATATATTTTTAAGTAGTCCTGCATTCATATATTTTTATGTCAAAAAAATTTATATACATTATATATATATATATATATATATATATATATATATATATATATATATATATATATATATATATATATATATATATATATATATATGTCAAAAGTTTTGCATTTATAAATTTTTAAGTTGTACTTTTGTACACATACAGAAAGTACGAAAGATCATTTTTCGTGAGATTATAATTTCACCACTTAAAAAACCATGAGAGAATTACATGACTAGTATCATTACCTGTATGAGTAAGTACACAGAATTTATTTAATTTTATATAAACCTACTTTCGTGGTATATGAATCTCATATTAAACTTCATTCAGGGTATATGTATAAGCTGTGTTTTGAAATGTAAAGGCATATCTTAGTGTTTATGCTTGGCTTCCATTCCCAACCTGCCCCATTTTGTAGACGCTATAAACAGATTAAATAATTCGTATTCCAAAATCCGAAGATGTCAGAAAAACAGCGAACTTCATGTCCCAAGAAGTACAATATATTTCCAAGAACTCATGCGACTATTGCTTTAAGTTATTGGATCTGTTCTCTCTTATTCTTTAACGTATATTTCGTTAATTTAAACAAAAATATTATTACATTTAGACTTTAAAACGTCATAAAAAATAATTTGGTTATTAGTTTGCATTTTAAAAAGGAAATTCTTCTGATAATCAAAGACTGCTTAAATCTTTTAGCAACGAAACATATTCGAAGACGGAAGTATTCCCTAAGATGGTAAGAATGATTTTGTAAAATAACCTAAGATATGCCTCCGTCATCCTGATAGTTTATATATTCATGTAAACTCCGCTATAGAGAGTAGGTTCAAATACTCAGATATTGCTGCTCTGTAGTAAGTAGGTACTTATGGTTTTGCAGCTGCTCGCTCCAAACCGAGTCGGATTTAAATTCAGTATTGTCCTTTTTTTAATTTGAGTTGATGACCATATCTTGAGAACGCTGACTAATATATTAACTCTTAACTGGTGGGGATAAATTTATATATTTCAAAGTCTCTTTGTTAAATTAAACACAATGGCACTGGAATTTGAACTCAGCATGCCAATCCTACTTTCTACGCAGATATTCGCTACGTTGCACGCACACCCCACTCTTAAAATATGCTCTTCTATATTCACTTCTTTAATTATTCTGGGAAAGTCAAGAGAATAAATTCAGTATCCTTTCAGACAGACATACACACATTTATGCCACTGTATAAGCATATGGGTGAAATTAAATAAAACAAATAAATAAGTATAGATAAATATAGGCGTGATTCCTTTTAGAAAATTTTTTTTTAAAAAAACACGAGTCTGAATATATTTGTCAAATTTAACGAATATTATTTGCACACTTGCAAGCATTAATGTAACTGTCGTCTCGTTACATGATAAAGTCTGTTTGAATAGTAACAGTAAGATTAGCAGTTTCCTTATAAGGAAACGTTTAGCTTTCATTGACCGAGCAGCATGTGCTATTGAGGAATGCTTTTCTTCCTTCCCTCACAACTGAGCTAGGATCAAAGTGTACTATCTGTTCTTCTCATCACCAATAGTAATATTAGCCATTTACTCATAAGGAATCATTCAGCTTTCATTCTCAGAGCATCCAATGATACCCAAGTAATGCTTTTCTTCATTCCTTAGCCATCGAGCTGGGGATCGATGTGTAATATCTGTTCCCCTCCTCTCTAAGGGGGTAATGCTAATATTAGCCGTTTCTTTACAAGGAAACATTCTGCTTTCATTGACCAGGCAGGCAGTACTGTTCTCCTTGCCTCTAATTTTAATGGTAATGTAATTAGAGATGAGTGGATCAGTATCACTGGCTGGTCGATCAGTGATTTGATCACTGATCAAATAGCCAGTGCTACCCGACGGAAGATTTTCTTCATTCCATCGCCATCGGGCTTGGGTGAATATGTAATATTTGTTCTCATTATCTCTATTAGTAATGGCAACATTAGACATTTCCTTATAAGGAAATATTCAGCTTTCATTGACCGAGCACCCAGACCTACTCACGAAATGCTATTCTTCCTTCGATTGCTTCGCACTGGGATCAAAAAGTACCATCCGTTCTCATTTCTAATTGTAATTCTAATATAAACCTTTTCCTTACAAGGAAACATTCTACTTTCAGTACTGCAGGTTCTACTGTCCAACTTATCTCTAATTGCAATAGTATTTATCAGTAGAGATGAACGGGACAAAACTAAGGCTGTCCGATTGGTGAAAGTTGAATGTCCTTGTAAGGAAACATTCATCTTCCACTGATCGGGCAGCCAGTGCTACACAAAAGAACCTCTGCTTTATTGCCTCTTCTTCCGGTTTCGATCAAAGTGTAACATCTGTCCTCCTCATTTCTAATGACAGAGGTAATAATAGCCGTTTATTTATAAGGAAGCATTCGCTTTTTTTAATCAAAGTGCTAATTTCGGATTAAATTTATCAAATCTTTCTTTTCAAAAAATTACTCAGGAAAATATGTAATTGTTAACACTATTTCCAGAATTGGTGGTTTGCTTTGGTTTATTTTATTTTACGGCATATCAACCTCAATGGGTTTTTTAATGCCGACATTTTTTTTATTGCTGGTGTTGCGGACTCGGTAGCGTGCAGTGCTGGTTTATTATAAAGTGGCCTTGTGCCAGACACCACACAAAACTACCGAATCCACAAACAAAGTAGAAATATATTGCGTGAGTGAACTTAGTGAGGAAAAGGGGTCAATCAACAAGTGCATAAATAATAATACAAGTAGATAGCAGGAATTAAACGACACAAGGCGTCTGGTTGAAAAACGTATGAAATTTTGATTACATTAGAACAAGTAAGTTGTCTCGTCGTTCGAGACCTTCAGTGATAGTGTTCCGCGCCAAAACAGAAAACAAGATGGACAAGGCGGGAAAAGATTTCATCAGAATGAAAGTTCTGGAAAAAATGACTTGTTAACGCAAGGTGTTTGTGTACACAAATGTGAAAAGTACTTACTGTGGAATTTGGCATTGTGAGTGTATGTAATATTTTTTTAGGTATTGGTTCAAAGTAGTTAGAATGTTCGAAGGTTGTTCACATCAAGACAAGTTGTCCTGGAAAGATATATACTGATGACTGTGTCGTGGGTCTCCACATTTTCTAGTCGAAAATGGAGAAGGTTCGACCTGCGGGTTACATCAAGACAAGAATGAGTCTTGGGAAAGTGTAAGGTCGACATGTTTAAATTTTGGTAGTTAGGAATAAGATATTCCGGCCCGCATATGGGTTAAGGGCACGGAATAAATGCGTTGTCCGTCTAGCCATCTTGAAAATCGGGATGCAACTGAGTTGGAATGCTTGACGTTCGTGACGTCAAGAAACGCGCGGGAAAAATTCAAAATCCGTCCGAGGCAGCTATCAGGAGTAGCCAGCAAAAGGATGGTTACTGCTATGTCTAATTGAAGAGAGTAAGGGGTGCAATCCGCGCGCGCACGCGCACACACGCACAAGTGCGGTAGGAAGGGAGGAAAACTCGCCCGCACGTAAAATGTAGGTGGAATTACTGTGTTATTCCACACTGGTAATATTTTGTTTTGTCAAAAATCTATTTCTGGTAATATTTTCCTTCAAAAATGTATTGCTGGTAATAGTTTTTTTTTTCTTCAAAAATTTTTGCTGGTAATAATTTTTGAAAGTATTTCTGGTATTAAAAACTCTTTTTACACTTTCATAGTGTTTTTTACCCCAGCTTCAGGAGTTAATTATTTTGCACATAGCTGGGACCCTAATAGGTGCTACCACCCCGGGTCAGGGTGGACCTGGGAACATCTGCAATTAAGAGGTGGTTCCACGCTCCTCAAAATCTCCTGATCAAAGGCCTTGCTGCTGGACGTAGTTTATCGTCTTACCCAGGACGCGGATGTAGTTATCGTCATACCCAGGACGGGGAGAATTGATGGGGTTTACTTCCTAAACATTTGTTTGAAGGAGGGTGGATGGTCCACTTAACTGATTATGATTTTATATTCCCTTTGAGTTACATGCGCTATCCGTTTTAGCTGTTACTACCTTTGGAAGTCTTCAAGTGATGTGGTTTCTGTTATATGCTTCAGTTAAATGTTTTGATCATGGGTTGTCCTCACTAAGACCTACAGGTTACATTCGCCCAACGCCCATTTTACGCATTCATCTCAGAAGGCGATTGTAGACAGAAGTTAGTTTAGATATTTCTAAACGAGAGTGGCGTCATGCGACACATCCATATGCTACTCTAAGCTTCATTTTATTCTTATGTTTAACTAAGAATGTCTCACACTCTCCCGCGATGTTAAAAACTGAGACGCAGGAGTTAAATAGAGATATTTCGAAACAATATCCGAATAAAAAGATTTCGGAAGTTTTCATCGTAGATTCAAAACAATAAATAAAAGTAACAGAGAAAAAGAGATAAGTTCAGAATGAAAATACGTATAAAACTATTCGTTAGGGCAACAGAAGATAGACTAAAGCTGAAAAAAGTTATGGCAAATTTAAAAATAAAAGAATAATGAAAAAAGAAAAGGACAAAATGATATTAACTATGATGCCGGCAAAAATCTATAAAAAGCAGCGATAAAAAAACAATCTGGAAGAAACAGCAAAAATATACTCTTTGGTTTAAATTCAGAATATATTTTCTGGGCATTTTCTTAAATTAACGATCTGGACTGAACCCAAAATCTTGTAAGGATTCATAACAGAAAGAGACTAAAGGAATCTTATATCTTTTGTTACTATTCTTAAAACACATAATTTAATAAATATATTCTTTGGAAATGTTTACCGCACCAACATCATTTATATAGACGTTAAACTTTGTAGGTCCCTCGTGAAAATAATAACAACGTATTGTGTTTATTCTTATTTGAGTTGTTGAAACGAGGGAATGGTTTTCTCAATGACAAAAACACCCATTCATATCGTTTATAGTCTGAGAGTATCTGATTACAATAGAAAGAAATTAATGCTGTTTTTTGTATTATGCTACTAACTTCCCATATTTATATAAGATTGAGTAAATTGGCTTTTTTAAACCAATTGTAATGAAGAATGTATCATCATAATTATTAAATCATCGCAAAATTTCGTTCTTAATGAAAAAAGACATTTATTAGTCATTTACATAGTATCCAATCTCCCGTCGTTGTACACGCTTGTTGATTCCATTTTCGTAGAAACTTCGAGTTTTTTGGTTGCAAGAATGTTGTCAAGTAGTTTTCGTATGGAGTCATTTTATTGTCATTTTTTGTCATTTAAATTGTTCTGTAGAGACAGAAACAAATGAAAATCCGAAGGAACCAAATCAGGAGAATACGTTGGGTGCTGGAGGGTTTCTCATTTTAATTCTTTAAACGTCTGAAAGTTTTATATTCTTTGAAACGTTCGGTTTTGTGCTTGGTGAAAAATGACATTTTCGATTAGTCATTATCGTTCGTTTTTCTTGAACAGTCGTATTCTGATAGCTAGTTTAATCGTAATATTTCTTTTTAGTTACCGTTCCGCCGATTGGAAGAAGCTCAAAGTGAATTATCTTTCGGCAATCCCACCAAACGGACAGCAACATCTTCATTGTATGAAAGCTAGCTTTAACCGAAGATTCTGGATATTAAAAAATTTGTTTCCAGACGCTTTTGCATCACTTTTGCATTATCATACGCAATCCATTTTACATCAATTGTGAAGTTTATGTGCAAGAAAAGCAACTATTTGTGACATTTATCGTTGCAGAAACCCGATCGTGCATGCTCTAGTTCATCAAAGAATGTATTACCTACATCTCGAGTTTGGAAAAGAACCCAAGTTCTTTAAATGACAAAAGGCAGTTAAGATATCTATTTTAAAAATGTTATCAGTTGTTTCCCTCGGTTTATTCACCAGATAATAGATAAAGCGTCTTCATCGAAGTTTGAAGTACTTCTGGACTGTGGTTGATCGTTTAGGTAAAGATCGCCCTGGCGAAATTTGCCAAAATGTTTGACTATCCAAAAGAACTTGAACACAATTAGAATAAACTATCTGAATGTTGTTTTTTTGTCACAGTTTCGACACTTAATCCTTTCTGAAATTCATATTGTATAATATGGCGAACGTGCAACTTTTCTTCCGCCATCTTTTTGGACATTCATCTGTGGACAAAACGTCAACAAAATCTGACTCGAAACTGAACAATACAAGGTTTTTTCCAGAAAAACAAAGGCTTGTGTCAATTTGCGGTCATATTAAATGAAGATGGGACAGGAAATTTTGCACTGATCTGATATCTATCATTTATCGTGCGTGGTAGTTAAGAATTAGTTTGGAGTACATTAACAGTTTTTGCACGGCAGTGGAAACGTTCACAGTGAATGATGATTTACACTGTGACAATGCAAGATCGAATACAGCAGGAATAAGACAGTAAGTCATTTTGGAACTAGGTTGGTCTGTTCTAACCTACCCGCCATATTCATCTGACGTTGATTATTTCCTAACTTTCGCTAATGTGAACTAGATTGAATAACACTATTTACATTATTCGGACTATTGTCCTCATCTTGTCGCAGTATTTATTACAACGTTTCGGCCGTTGTACGCTCCAGCCTTCTTCAGTTGATTGTAATGTCGAACTAAGACCTTTATTTCGCTCACTGGGGTAGAGTGTTCTAGTTCCACGTGCAATGTTTAATGGATGTCAGTTATCAGACATCTATTAATTCCCCTCTTCAAGATCTCAACCGCCTTAGTATTGTATTGAACTCATACTCTTTGTCTCGGGTAACTGGATTTAACCAACGCCTTTATCCACTGTACCATGTGTCCTTGAGGACACGTGGCACAGTGGATAAATAGTGAAGATAACACCTCATCTCATAAATATAGATAGATTCAATAAATCATCGAAAACCTTCACGCAACAAGACCTGTGGTATTTTTCTAAGTTATGTATGTCTGATAAATGACAAGACGTATTTTAAAATAATGGTCAATATATAAATGAAAAAAATAAAAATGTACATTATTTTGTTTGGGTTTGGACATGATAAACAGAAAAAAATAAATCCTCGTGATTTGATTTGCTCATCAGCAATAAACCGGTTGTGATGAATGTTCGCACAACGTTACTTCATTTTTCATATAGAGAGCCGATTTAGAGGAAAAGTTTAATTTAGTTCTATTAAAGATGTTTTTAAAGCTCTATTATACTGTAAAAGAGGGTGGAGCAGAGCAACTTGCTTATTTGGAATATCAATTAAAACACAAATAATGCAGGTATACATGTAATTCTTTGAACTGCAACTAGTTCAACATTTAAATTTTATTTTTTACCAGTTTTAAAGATGATATCAGTAAGATGGCGTCCATTCTTCTCTATACACTGAGTCATTGTTTTGGGGTGGCCTTGCTGTTCGTGGGAGGCTAGGTTTGTTTTTCTTTACATCACTCGTTTCCCTGAAGTTTTTACCCATGAAACAATCGACTGCAGGCCAGGAACACGACCAGTGGGGGGGGGGCAATATTGAAATGTCTACGGAATGCACGTTGCGACGATTGAGCGACCGCTTGAAAAAAATGCCTCAACAGCGAAAGCGCGTTCCAACTTCGTCCACTCCATGATGCTCACTGCGGTTCCTAAAAAATAAACAAAAAATAAATAACGCACGTTAAGAACCAAACTTTAAGCCCCACCCTCTCAAATAAGCCAATCCCTACCATCCTTGGAGCAACCATCGCTTTAGGGTGCCAAATTTAAATAAGCAAGTTGCTCTTCCCCACACTGTATGTCCGTGACCTAGTGGTTATTGGCTCGAAAAGTGTGTTTGGCTTCTTGATTTCAGTTTATACCGGATTAAAATCCATTGCTTATCAGCGCTGATTTCTACGTAGAGTTTGGATAAATTTATGAGTATCACTCATTGACTTGAATTACCATTCCGATGAGAAGGTGATGCAGCCACTCTATTTCCAGAGAATTCACAGAATAAAATTTACAAAATTATGATGTTGACCTGCCACTACTCGTTTGAGATGGCACTGTCGTTCCTCGTCACTATTTGATATGTCAGCCTCTCTGCAACGGACAAGAAAGCTTACCAAACTTTTATAGGCCCTTGCCAGAATATAAAAGGCTGCACAGGTCTTGCTGATTCTGTAGCGCAAGACCCTGAACTGAGGGAGAATAGCCCTCGATAAGACCGACAATCTTCATTTGCTCGAAACCATTTTAATCAGTGACCAGTGAAAGCGAATGCATATAGCTGATCACTTATGCCTTTCTGAACGATTCTGATGCTATGCATGGCATCCATATGAAATTCTCGTTCTGATGAGGTTGTTTAAGAACATGATCTACTTTTTAGGTCAAGGTTTTGCTTTTGCAGCAGTTTGCAATGCTATGTGAAATTAGCCCTATACGTACTCATCAATTAATTATTTGGAGACATGGACTCAACCCTAAAACAAAGCGGTCCGTATTTCAAAACAATAAACTTTGTCACTACATTCCTTTTACCCAACTTTCGTTTTTTTGTGTGTTTAAATATTTATTTCAATTCGTCAAGAAATTATTTCTGTTTATAGATTCTCAAATTCGACCCAATTTCAAATTTCATTGTTCACATTTTTTTTTCTTTACCAAAATTCGCTTCATGGCCTTGAATTCAATTAACAAAACAGTCAACTTCAAGAATTGCCTTTGTTTGTCGATTTGCCAATATGTCCAAAATAATTCTTTGAAAATTTTCAAAGCTCACTCCAGATTATTTACATTTTTCCAAACCATATTTTGGAATCCACATTCAATTCGGCGTTTCTTTTTTTTTATAAGCGTTTCACCCCAAGCAAGGTGGGAAGCCACTAGCACGCAAGGGGTTACAGAGAGTTGGAGCAAGAGCAAATAGGAAAGGATGAAGAGAAGGATAAGGGATAGATCAAGTGATCTGGAGACATCGATTGACATTACATTTGAATAGTTGGAGATTATAGCTATCAGGGAAACAAGAAATGGGGAGGGAGTTCCACAGGCGAGAGGTGCGAGACATGAAAATATTGGAGTAGAAGAGATGGCTACATTTGACAGTTTCGACAGTGAAAGGGTGAGAGCGAGATGCCAGCCTAGTTGACCGCTTAAATTCATGAAGTCTGGTAACCAGCTAAAGCAGCTCATCGGAGCAGTTACCGTGAAAGTATTTGTAACAAAGACAGAGGGAGGCGACAGCATGTCTGTGAGAGAGCGACTGCAGACGAGATCAGGGCCAAAAACACTGGTTATCAGAAAGAAGAAAAAATCTCTTTTTTTCTTCGCTTCATATTTCAGTTCGCGTTTTTTACTTTAACGTTTTCTTGTTTAACCTTTTCAGCCATTCCAATGCTCCAATTTTATACGGGGTTTTGACATGAACCCTTTTAATTCCTAATTCCATACTACCAGTGTCTCATTCCTTTCAATTACTATAAGTGACCCTTTGTAGTATCACACACTGTTTAGTTTTCTTATCACCTACTCTTATAACTGGCCAATCGTATTCGAGGATGCCCGTCTATTAGGACGGCTAGCCAATGCATATTGCAGATGTTTGCTTAGGCGTATTTGTGTTTATTCAACCTCCAGAGAGTCTACCTGTGGTTTATAATAAAACTCAGCTAACCAGACCTTAATTACAGTTTCCGGGAAATAAGCGTGTTATTTAGCGTGATCAACAATTTGAAAAAGTGACTGACTTCATGCTAGCAAAGAATTCGACCCCCCCCAAGTTTTCCCTCTACCCAATTTCACTCACAAGGCTTGGGTCAACCTGTGGTTTGTTTTTTTTTCATGTACTTTCCAAAGGTGCTGCACGCTGGGATCGACCCCTCCAGTCTGATAATATCAGGAAGACAAATCGACCATAGTGAGATTCGAACTCATGAGTCTCATGTTTAGAATACGAATGTTCTGGCAACTCGGTCACCATATTCATTGTAAATAATCCATAATTATTTGAATTGTTTAGTGTTTACTAATTCCATATCCTGAATTTTTATAGTGGATTAATACCATGTGCAATAACTGATTTCCTTCCAATTCTAGATCATATATTATATTTTGGAAAGATTTGTCTATATTTTGAAAGATTTGTTCATTACCTTGATTTTTTGTTCAAGATAATTCTACTTCCGACATAGATAATCGGAATAGACTGTTAATCATCATTACAATGGCCTCAAGAGGGAAGACACAACAAAAGTAATGACATACATATCTTAGATCTATATACAATCAATTGGTAAACACAAATTTCGACTATAAATAATTTAGCCAATTTAATTTGTCAAAAGAAAAGAAAACCCTATGGAAGTATAAATTACATTTTTATAGTAAATTTTATATAAATGCCAGAAACATATTTTTTATATAAATAAAGGACAAACGATACAGTTTAAAGCAAAATGATCCGCAATACGTTTTATCTTTATTTAAAGGTATACAATTTTATAAAATTGTGTTCAAATTATTAGGTTGGTGTAAAAATAATGACGTAATAATGTCGTTTTTTGACCTTAAAAAATACGTCAAAAAACGACATTATTACATCATTATTTTTGCACCAACCTAATATTTAGATTTGGGCATTAAATAAACAATAGCGGTTGATATGCCGCTAAACAAAATTAACCAACCAACCTGATCACAGTGAAAATATGGCTAGCAATAACTGATCAATAAAAATATGAACGTAATGAATTATCTCCAGATATTTTCAACTAAAAGGTAACAATATCTCCTCGTAAATTAAATAAAGAAATCAGTTCGAAATTCCTTGAAATTTAACAGGATTGAAAATATCTTGATGAATATTGCAGTTTGCAAATGTTGGGATAAAACAAAACAGATGAGAATAAAATGTGCGTAAATATGATAATTAATATTTTTAATAATAATATACTAATTAATATTCTAAAATGATATTCATAATAATATACTTATAATATCTTCATACTTAATAATATACTAATCAATATACTTAAATGACATACATAATACTATATTTATAATATCCTTATAATTATGGGTATGACAATAAACTACATCCGCATCCTGGATAAGACGATGAACGACATACGTGTCCTGGGTGGGACGATGAACTGCGTCCAGCAGCAAGGTCTCTGATAATAATGTTGCCAGCTGTACGTTTTTGAAAAAAATAATATTACCATCTATACATCTTTGAGGAAAAAAATATTAACAGAAATAGATTTTTGATAAAACAAACATGACTAGAAAAAAAAATGATGTCGGCATTAAATGACCCATTGAGTTTGATATGCCGTAAACCAAAACAAACGAAAACAAACCTTATAATTAATAATACACTAATTAATATACTTATATGACATACATAATAATATGCTTATAATAATAATATATGATAACATACTACTTCAACATGTGAACTTAATTACCTTTAATCGTTTCATTAATTATTATTTTATATAAATCATTAATTTGCAGTCCACTCTTTCTCGTTCCGTCCATTTTTCTAAAGTTACTTACGATTGCCAGAGTGGTGTATATTTTTCTAAAATATCCAACCTTAGAGCCTTACATAAACGCCCGCAGTACTATAGATAATGATACACCTGTCGACAACGAAGACTATTTCAGCTTCTGAAACAAGAGGCCTACACACCTTAAACGGACTACGCCTTCTTAATAATAGACGATCAAACTTTATATTGGTCACCCCACCTTAAGGTGATATCTCTTTGAAAAGCTATAATAACAAGTATTAAATAGTTAGAGTATAAGTAATAGTAGAATCAACATTAAAATAATAAAAATGAATGACTATATCTGCAATAGGTTTGAGATTAGTATATCGATTGAAAGGAAGTAATGTTGATAAAGAGACAACTCGACAACTTTTTTGTCGACATGAGCTATTTGTTTAAATATGAAGAATGCAATTCGTGGCAGAATGATAAATATAAAACTTCGTCTCGTCTCTTAGTTTGAAGTACATATTAACTCCACGGCTTCATCATATTCTATTTGATCAGTCAGTTTAAATTCAATCAATCTGATGATGTCATATGGCATATCTGGCTCTGTTAACGGTAAAGACCATCTAACTTCGATAGTAGGCTTTATTTCAAGGTTATAATCATAAAGTAAGATAGCAGTTTCATCTTTAAATGTAATCTTCAGGCCCCCTGAGTTGGGGTATGGCTCGGCTATTTATTTATATAGATCAATGATGCATTGTGGGTAGTATATTGTATCGTTCTGACAGTTATTTTGTTAGGCGGTAACGGTTATGTTCCCAATTATTCTCGTTGGAACAAAACTATAATATACCCACAATGCATCACTAACCTGCATATATAAATATTCGAAAAAACACAACGCATATGACCTGAAATTTGTATTTAAGCAGAAAACAGACTGTTGCATCTGGATGTAGATTTCAATATCTACTTTCATATTTATATACATTCTATCCATGATAATGAGAGCGTTAGACCATAAATATAGAATAAATTAACACTATATTTTATCATATATATATAAAAGTGAACATTGAGGTAAACACTTAAAGGCGACAGGCTGTTTCATGTTGGACGCAATCGTCAGGCCTGACGATTGCGTCTCGCATGAAACACCCTGTTGCCCCGAAGTGTTGACTTCAATGTTCACTTTTATATTTACACATGCTCTATCTTTGATATTAAGCACTTTATACCATAAATATAGCACACCTTAAAACTATATTTCTTCATATATATATATATATATATATATATATATATATATATACACCTAGTGAGCCAGACCAACCTACATAGGTTTCACCTAAACGGATCGTCATGGAAAGTTTGGCTAACGGGGCAAAGAGAAACACATATTTATAGGTGATAGGTTACACGTATCGTTTTTTTTTTCTTTGGGCTTCAGACCTGCATCTGTGCTATTTTTTTTGTCGGCAGAAGTTCCTGTTTGTAGCTCTTTCTTTTTTTAAAACCTTTTTTTTCCCTCGAGATTGATTTGATTAGCAAATCAAAAATTCGAGTGTTTTGTCTAGTTATATATATATATATATATATATATATATATATATATATATATATATATGCACGTATACATGCAGATTTTTAATTATTGTATTTCCAACTAATGAATAAAAATACTTTTCATATAATTAACTGTCCATAATGCATAGCAAACAATATGTATAGAAAACAGAAAATCCTATTTATTCATTTTAAAGGGTGGAAAATATATAATAAGAATACACAATCTTTCTTTAATACTTTGTAGAATAGCCATTATTCAATTCTAAATCAACCAACCGCTTTTTGTAGTTTTCAATTAATGATTTGCAAAATTTAGTTGGTATTACGTTCCATAGGTTTTCGCAGATGGTCTTCCGATCCGGGATGTTTGTTGGAGCTCACGATTGGATTTGAATTTTCAAATAACGCCATAGAATCGTGATTAAATCTGGGGATTGACTTAGCCATTTAAGGATATTTACATTATTTTCAGCAAGCCATTTCTTCGTAGATGTTGAGGTATGCTTAAGATCATTATCTTGTTGGAAAACCCAATACGGAGGAAGAAGGGGTTGATTCATTTCATACATTTCCATATAGTATTTGGTACAAGTGAATATAACAAATTCAACGGGAATTGGATCCCGATTCTCCAATTAACAATTCCGAGCCCTCATCCATTACACCACCCGCACATTCAAACTTACAACATCTAATTACAAAACATATTTACATCTAATTAGAAAACATACAAATATATACAGGTAGCGTGAGATTGGCAAACTTTCGCCATTTTATATTTTTAATTTTAACTCATGCCTGTTGATTTTTTTTGTTTTTTGCACTATCACACGCTTGGTTGGGCGCCGTTTGTGAGAAAAAAGAGCACCATGATGCATCTAACTCTGCCAGAAACATTTCAGTGTTTGCTTGTGACAGTGCAAAGGATTAGAAAAGAGTTCAATGAGACTAATGGCGATTAGGAAGATACGGCAGCTTGGAAAATTCTCTCTGATCCTTTTGATAAGAAGCGAATTCTTGAATTTCTTGGTAAGGTCCTGAAATTCTACACGGACGACTACATCAAGTACTTTAAGGAGGTAGTGCTGCCCAGGGTCAAAAGGATGGCTGCTGGAAGACCTTATATCTGGCATCTGGAGTGCACCATGCCAAACAAGCAGGGAAACACAGTTATAGCAGTGAGACAATTTTTCTACTACATAACCCCATACATCTGGTCACTTAACTCCCCAGATCGCAAACCTTATGATTATTATATGTGTAAGAACTGTCCGAATGTTCTGTGTTTCCGAGCGCTTTCGGCTATATCTTTAGCCATTATCAAGGATGATTCGATTATCAGCTTAGTAGAGTGTGTGTGTTCTGTGTATGTTCAGTGTGTGGTAGTGATGTTTTTAATTTCCGAATACGGTTAGCACATTGTGGCTTTGTTCATAGTTGATATTGTTAAGAATTGGCTTTTTCTTTTTTATTATTAGAGCTTCCATTATTTTTAGTCTTTTTTTGCAAGTGGATGCAGTTAATATATTAGTGTTTTCTACTAGTATGTTCTTAATAGTGATCACAGTTCCATCAGAACACATTTAAACACACACTCAGATTTACCCGACACTATTAGGAACATACTATATATATATATATATATATATAGGAAAAACAACTAAAAAGTTGCAAATTAAACAAATAATAATGTTTTATGAAAGTATTTATTAATATTTGATATTTCAGATCGATCTCGATCTTTCTTCAGAAATAACTATTTTTAGAGGTTTGCTTACAAGGAGCGTCCGTCGCGAGATGCGGACGTCACGTGATATGGAACGCCACTGTTTTCGAATATTTTTAACGTAAATCTAACTGTAATAATATTTTAGATGTTGTTTAAAAACGAATTTTTATCTATATCTAAAAAAAATGTTTAACTATTGAAATATTTATAAAGATTTAAAATACTCAAGTCTTTATTTAACACTAGTTTATATGTATTTAATTTTAAAATCCAGTATTTTTCTTTTTTTCTGCTTGTGTATGAGGAACTGAAATCAGGATCTATCAATAAACATTTACAGTTTTCTAAAGAGTGTCCTGATTGATTAAAGTGTTCAGTTATGGGGGAATAAGGATTGTTTTGACGTATGGTTTGTTTATGATTGTTGTGGCGAAATCTAAAATTATTCCCAGATTCACCAATATATCCACTATTGGGACATATTGTTCAGAATAAATAGTAGATTATGATATGACTATCACAGGTGAGGCGAGGTTGGTGTATCTTGATATTGGTGTTGGGTACAGAAAATACAAGTCCAACCCTTACCTCACAGTCGGTGGGGGGGTGTAAACGGTAGTGTCAGAGCTATGCCGCCCGGAACTTCGTTCCTGGTAGGGCCACCCAAGGCGGACAGGTCTGACACACACGCCGGCTAACAAGGGCTCTGGTGAAAATCCAAGGAGCGTCTGCATCGGTAACCGGCGGCTTCTGGTCGTTCCTGTCTCTGCGTCTGTGGGAACCCCGCGGCAAGCAAGAACGTTATCCGAGTAGGACTGGGTACCCTACTTCTGTAATTTATCCCAAGAATCTTCTTCTCATAACAGGAAGAAGCCGGCTCAATTTGCCCAGGGTGAATGCCGCATCAGTACAGTAGTAGTAGTAGTACAGAAAATATAATTATCTATTTTGCAAACTAAGCAACGAGGTTTGTTACATTTGTAATTTCCTGATTTGTTTGTATTGTTTAGATATTTGGTAGAGAAAATGATTATCATATCGCCCGGTTTTTGAAACACTTAATACTGTCTTATTCTTCTATGTATCATGGTATTCCACAACTTCCTATAATTTCTAGAACTTAGTAATATTTGTCATTTTGACCATCTCCCCCGCACCTTGTTCTGCAATCCATTTACGAAAGCTGATTAAGTAATCAAATTACCCTCTGCCTTTCTTAACTTCAATAAAATATGTGAGTGTTAAATCCTCTAATCTTACTTTACTTATTATGTGGTCAAGTGATATCAACTGTCTCATTCTGATTATAAGTATGTATATTTTTTTTTCCATTATCTATAAAACTTGCTCGTTGCTCCGGCCATGATATTGTCAGCACGCTTGAATAGAACCAAATTTCAGTTGCCTCAAGTCTCCTCTTCTTATATAATGGATTATCCTTAATTCATTTCTATATAGAAGGTTTGATTACTTACAGTATGTCATTGCTATATTCACAGTGTATCGTCCGGTTTACTCTGCGGGCTTCAATTGATTGGAATTTCGTAGCAAATCTTTTATTTCGTACACCGGGGTAGATTTTTCTAGTTTCACGGGCCATGCCTCTTCCGGATTTCTCAGTTATTTCCATTTAACCATTTAACCAATGATGTAGCCTGGTATTGAACTCACAACTCTCTAAGTCTAGTCACTAGATCTAACCAACACCTTTATCCACTGGGTCATGTGTATTCATGGGTTCAATACCACAGATTCTCGAATGGATTTAAATCAGGAGAGTTTCCGAACCAGTCGATATTATTTTGATTTACTCACTGGTAAGGCTTGCCAGTGTGCTCGTGAAGCGTGAAAATTATCGCACGTTTCCTTGGGCTAACTCAATCACAGACACTAATCGACAGGCGAGAAAATAAGGTCTTAGCGTGATAAAAATCTGATGCAATCACCCAATAATTTTCAAGATCAAACAAATATCATACACCCCGAAAATAGATTCATATTATTACACACCAGTGAAAATGACCTAATCTGAGGAAAAAAATAGAAATCCATTACACACTGCCACTCCAGTGGGTCTAAAATTGACAGTATCGTGAAAGAAAGGAAATAAAAGTAGTTGTTTCAATTAATTTTCACAAGGATGTAATTAAAAGAAATGACATCTATTTTTATTAAATAATCAGAAGAGTACTTTTTTTGTTATGTATTATAAAACTCTAAAACAATCCAAAAGAAGTGATGTTCTATGTAATTCAGCAGAGCGAAAACGATTTTATTTAAACTTTAATATGATCTCTTATTTATTTGGACTATTAAGGAACTGGGCTTGATATGTTGTTAATGGAAAGAAATAATTAATTGTATGCCAAAACTAAGTCAGATGGGAACGTCTCTGGTTTGAAATTCGATGTCATTATTGGAGGGAAGAAATATGTTCTATTTTAGTAAGACTGTAGGGAAAAGAACGACACGATAATTAGAATAAGAAATGAATGTGGACGGAAAGAAAGAAATTGGATTTTCTTGTTAGAATGTAAAATTCAATATAAATAAGAATAACTATTGGCTTCTGAGTTTGACTAAACCTATTTCTGCTAAATATTAGTGCAGAAGAAGGTGTTAAAATATCTTCCCTGGCGCTTGTACTTTGATCTCCACCGTGATAGGAAATTGCTGCATTATATCCAACTTGTGACGTTTATGTCCGACTTTTCTTCCTACCATCAGCATGGCCGATGCTACACTCTCAGCGCAGAACACTCTGCGCCTGATTAGGCTAACGTTTTCCACTGGCGTGAAGTGGGGCGACTATATTGAGTCAATTGTAACGTCTACAGCCAAGTAAGTTGGTTCAATTAATTTGCACAAGGATGTATATTCATGACAATATACATCAGCATGAAAATTCTTTTTTTTTTCTAAATGAAATGAAATAAATGAAATAAGTTACATTCGAGTTTATTTTTATTCACGTAATAATTATGTTCCAGATACCGATAATCGTTTTTTCATTAAAAGACTTAATGTAAATAATTAATGCCAAGACGAAAATGCATATAACATTTTGTACAAACTTGTTAACAAGGTGAAAAGTGATAGCTTCCTCAAATTATATATTAATTATTATAAAACCTTAATAAAGAAAATAAATCACACGATTAAGAGGATTCATTTTCGCGCTCAAATTAATTATGCTCTTTGTCTCTACTTTAAATTTAATTTCTGAATTCCACTACAGGATCGACCAACCGCAAACCTCCAAACAAAACTAAAAATTGTCGTTCTTCGTGGAAGAACGAAATTTGAAATAAATGTCCAATTCTGAACGTGACTTGCACTATAACTTGGCCTTTAATGAAGAACACCATTTAAATGCCCGAAGTTAATAACTCTAACAAATCAACAAGAATTTCATTGCAAGTGTATGTCTTACAACGTCTCTAAAATGAATTTATAAACATCGTATGTACGAATGGAAACCTCCTTCTCTTCATTTACCTCATTTTATAAAGTTCATTTATAAAGACAATAATGGCCAATATTTTTCAAGGTCAAAAAAATTTCATCATACTCCCCGAAAATAGGATCATATTGCAGCACACCAGTGTAAATGACCTAATCTGGGGAAAAAATAGACCCTTTCACCCCAGTGGGTCTAAAACTGAACGTATGGTGAAAGTAAGATAACTAAAGCGACTGTTTCAATTAAATTGCACAAGGTTGGAGTTGGGCATTTTCTAGCGTTTCTGGTGTCTCAGTTGTGGACGGAACATATAAATTACAAGACAAATCTTGGAATGGGTTAAGATAACGGAAAGGAGAGTATTATGTCTGAAGGCTATTATTAGGAAAAGCTCTTCTTATCTGCTAACTGGATGAGTTCAAGAACTGTTCGTTTTTCTTTAAACACCTTAAATTGTTCTGTCACTAAATGCTAATTCGATTGTGCCATCTACTGATGGGCGAGACGTCTTGTAACTCAGCAGCACGACTGGCCAAGCACAGCTGGACACAAACACCTAACAATTATGATATTTTAGAAATAGTGGTCATCTGAGGACATCCCCCAACTTTTTACTTGATGTGTAGCGAACGGTTTTGATTTCAATTTTGCCGCTATTTTACGCAAATAAAGTTTGAGTAGTTGGTTTTAGAATGACTTCGATAATACTTGACATTCGATTTTTTTATGCTTGAAGCGGTCGTTCAAACAAGAAACAAAAATAAGTAAAAAATATCGATGAATGCAGATAATGCAGTTTTTTGTTCCGTTTCCTTGTGTTGATTCAAGTCAGTGTCTGCTTTGCGCGTAAAAAGAGAAACTATTTGATATGAGCAAAATAATTGGTTCCCAACGGACAGTCACTATGCGACAGAAAAAATAGTCTCATATTAATCAAAATGAAAAACTTATAAGGTTAGCAGAGTTGCTCGATTACAAATGACATGTGCACGACGCCATATTTTGCAATACGAAATAAAAAAAAAGCTGAAAGAAAATAGTCTGTCGGGGAAACAAGTAATTCAACATATAATTTGCTCGATAAATAGAATAAACTACATTTCGAAAAAAAATGTTGAAAAATAATTCCTTTAAAAATTTTAAAGATTTCGCGTCGCAGCAATATGTCTATAATAGAAATTATATACATACATATCTATTATATGCTTCGTGATATCAACATACTTTCAAAGAATCCTACAAAATGAATGTCTAAATTTATGCATACAGTTTTTAATTCTCTCTGTCTCATATAGAAAATAACTGAAAAAAAAACCCTTTGACTTATTCAGCTAGAAAGAGGACAGGTTGAAGTCGATTTGTTAGCCGCACTGTCTTCCCAACTGAGCAACTGTGAGAGGCAAAAGATAATTCTGTCTTTCAATAATGGAAACAACATTCATAATCTAGCTGCCATCTTCAAAGTTCATTCAAGAACCATTTTATTTTAAAATTTATTTTAAAAATAGAAGAACGCCAACTTTAATTTCATCCATGTTCCTTTCTTACGGCTCGGAACAAATGCTACTATCATACAATAAACATCCCACAATTAGTCTTAATTGGACTATGGTCAATTAGGACTCATTTTACCACACAAGGAGACCTATAAATCTACATTCGTCACATAATTGTAGAAAATACAAATAGCGTCACTAAGTAAGTAAAGTAATAAAATAATAAAAAAGAAAAAGCCAGCACACAAGAGCATCAACTATGAACACGGCCAGAATAGAAAGTTCAGATATATAGAACATATGAATAATTTCTACACACATTATGGAAGAATAATAATACAAGATATAATAACTATAAGAATTCATTGAAAATAATATCGATTATAGATCCAAAAGGCTACGAGCGTCGTTTGTTGTCATCAAAATGCCTAATATTACCATTCTAAACCTGTGATGAGGAATAGAGACAGCTTGAATTGTTGTCGTTTTCTCCGACAACCGTCATCTGTATTCTTCATCGCTCTCATTATATTTCTTACATGCATAATATTTTGATTTTTTCGCATACCGTGTGTAAAAGTAGAATTGTTCCAATTGATAGATTAAGTTTTGAACCTTTGTATCTTAGAAATGATTAAAGATATATTACTGGATTTCACCCAGGTTTGTGTAACACTATTGGACTCTGAGCAATAAGAATGAAAAGAAAACATTTATAGGGACACAATAATAAATTGCATAAAAAGCTCAATCGCAATACCTTTGTCAGTTGTATTCAGGGTAACTTCTTTAAAAGCGGGATTGCCGCCCAAATACACAATATATCCCGGGCGTAACAGACTAATTGTTCATCCCTTAAAAATTTTAATATCTACAAAAAAAGACTCTATACTAACTGAGTTTCTATTTTGCAAGTTTTCAGATAAGAATTTTGGCCATCTTGATACCATTTGTCATAAGAATCATTGAAAAGCCCTTTGAGTTATTCATTTAAAATCGTTTTGAGGCAGTCCCACTATGTCTTCCAATGTGAGCAATAGTGAGAGGAAAAAGAACATTCAGCCCTTCAGTTATGTGCCAAAATCCATAATCTGGCTTTCATCTTCAAAGTTCATTCAAGAACCATCAAGAAAACGTTTAGTAAGTTTACAAAAGAGCGAACATTAGAGGAGAAAACTGGATCAGGAGGTCACAATAGGAAAAGGTGTCGTCATTTCAACATAGAATGAAAGAGAACAATTAGAAAAGATCCAACTCAATCCATACCTTGTTTGTTAGGTGAGAGTGGATTTCCAGCTCTGGTCCTCCAAAGAGCAGTGAAAACGACCTGAAAATGAAATAGTACGTGAAACGTGTGAGGCAGCTTGTTAGTCCAGGACAGAAATTTACAAGTTAAAGAGGGTGAGGATATCTTGAATACGTTGGAATAATCTTTTACATAGTTGAGAAGAATGTAACACAGAATGCGTACACAAACAGACGCAAAGGACGTATTCTGGATTCAGATCCTCAAGAGATTGAAAAGATTGTCATTTGAAAGTGTAAAACCCTGCCAAGATGATGGCTTTTGCCTGTGTAGCCTCCGATTGCAAGATGCCATTTACCGTATTTCAATGAGACACTGACAAGAGTTGACTATGTTCAAATGTTGAAAGAGGTAAAGACTTGAATTCTTTCTGAATATCCTGAGGCTAGAGAAAATAGAAACCCCAACAAGATGAATTTATATTCCAGCGGAATGCAATTCCTGTTCACACGAGCACAGTAGCTGCAGGCTTTCTTAGAGATGAGTTCGCGAAGAGGTTTTGTGATAAGGAAGCTTGATCTCATGCATCGCTTGATTTGAACCCCTTAGCCTTCATCATTTGAATGAACCTGCAAGCCCTCAAAAATCCATCAATAAGACCTGGGTGGAGAACATTGATAAAGAATTCGTTAAAAGAACTTGTGATTAATACAAGAAAAGGTTTGAGGATGTCATTGTCAAATGATTGGACTAGAATTGTTCTTATGAATTAGAACTAAATACCTTTAATTAAGCTTCTATTTGAACTTTATTTCAATATTTCATGAGCTTTCAATCCTTAGCTATGATTTATTAATGATGAACATGTCATTTTTATTATGATTGATTTCATCACGATTCTTCTGTTAAGTTTGGAGAGTAATTATACATTCTAACTGCTCACAGTAGATACTAATAGTTTTTAAAAAAGCCCGAAAAACCCCAGTGAGACATCTTTAATCATTTCTAAGATAAAATCGTTCAAAGCTTAATGTAACAATCGGACAATGTTGCTGTTACCATTTTGGGGCAATTTTGGTGTTACACGATATATATATATATATATATATATATATATATATATATATATATATATATATATATATATATATAATAGAATCGATGCGTTGGTCAATGAAACAAAGTCAAACAAAAGGGTACCGATGTGATCATTATAAAAAACATTTACTAACATTAACCAGGTGACAAAAATTAAACACGGAAATTGAGGCTCCAAGTTCAGAATTTTCCAATGCGCCTGTTTTCTTCGTCTGCAGATGCGAGAAATAAACATGGAGACTATCAACATTAGTTTTTGAGTTGATATATATATATATATATATATATATATATATATATATATATATATATATATATGAACTTTGATCTTTCATGAGCTTCTGATACTCAGCTATGATTAATTAATGATGAACATGTTATTTTCGTTTACGATCGATTACATCAAGATTCTTCTGTTAAGCTTAGAGAGTAATTATACAAACTAGAGTCCAATAGTGTTATAAAAAACCTCGGAGAATTCCAGTAGTATATCTTTAATCTTTTCTAAAATACAAAGGTTCAAAACTTAATCTACCAATTGAACAATTCTACTTTTACTGGTATGCGAAAAAAATGAAAATATTATGCATGTAAGAAATTCAATGAAAGCGCTGAAGTACAAAGATGACGGTTGTCGGAGACAATGATAATCATTCCAGCTGTCTCTCTTCTTCACCACAGTTTTAGGATGCTAATATTAGGCATTTTGATGACAGCAAACGACGTTCGTAGCCTCTAGGATCTATGATTGATATTATTTTCAGTGAATTCTTATAATAACAGACTTGTAGACGTCTCAAAGATTTCCACCACATGATATGTCAGTTTATCTCGCGAGAAGTGGACAATAATTATATTTGTGACCTGGACGATATATAATTACTATCGTTCATCCCAATAGAACTGGACTTGATAGAAGTTGAACCTATCGCGTCACAAATGACGGATTAATTAAACAAGAGCGAAAAACTTAAATATGATTATTAAAATTGAATTGAATTAAAACTCTGTTTCATCCTCAATTGAAATCTTTGGTTGAAGATGAAACGGGGCTTGATACTTTAATTCATTTTAATTTTAATAATTATATTAGAGGTTTTAGATCCTGTTTTCGAAACATGAGAACTCTTATGTAGCGAAGGAATCATATTTTTAAAAAATACCTAACGTGTTCGTTCCTATCCTTCTATATATTTCACACACGCACACACACACATACACACACACATAGATAGATAGATAGATAGATAGATAGATAGATAGATAGATAGATAGATAGATAGATAGATAGATAGTAACTTAAAAGCCAGCCTATCGGGTGGCATTTAAGCTACATCCTGTTAGATTCCGCCATCTTCATAATAAGTAGGGAGAGGTAGATGCGATAAGTAAAATAAACTACAGACGACCGCACAAATGATTGCTGCATTTAAATATTGCATTAATATTTAAGGTTGCCTCTTAAAAATTCAACGATAATTCTTCTAATTCACTTAATTTAAAGATAATTTGATGTAAGTCGGTCTTTTAATTTCTGTGCAAAAAATTACTTTATTTCATGGGTGAATTTGAAGAATTTTCCAATTAATTTCGATTATTCCCAAACTTATTTCCAAGTTATAAAGTTGTTATCATACAAAAAATTCGTCGCAAAAATTCACGTAAAATATCGCCGAAAACAATAGGAGTAAAGAAAACTTGAGAATCCAAAATTTCAGGAATGCTATTCCGGATACTGCACGGAATGTTTTTAATTTGCTCAAGGAAATTCCAAAATGGAATGATATATTGGGATATGACATCTAGGAGTAAAGTTTATAAAACGGATAATTTTCATTTTGAAACATTCTATTTTGAGAACAGCAATTTATTTTATTTCAACATGAGCTATTGAAAGTTAGAGAGATGTGTTGTTTTAATTGCTTTATCAGAGTAGCCATGATTGTAGAATCCGAAAAAAATTACAGTAATGAAATCTTGGAAATCCAAAATTTCAGGATTGCAGGCTATGGACCCAAGGTTTAAAATTTTAAAAGTGGGACACACTGACATTCGCATATATATATATATATATATATATATATATATATATATATATATATATATATATATATGGTCAATCAATATTCGAGCCAAAACACATGGCATGATGATTGCATTTAAGCATAAAACAGACAGTCGCCGCTTGCTGTTGTCTAATTACCACTTATATTTACATATGCTCTATTCCGTGTATTGAACACATATAACCCATAAATAGCATACGGTAAAACTATGATTTTATCTCACGCATACACACACAAATATATATATATATATATATATATATATATATATATATATATATATATATTAACAGTATTAATCGCTTGAAAATCGTGGATGACTCAACTTGTAGACACCTGGGGGCAAATTGGTACCTGAGGAAAAGTTGGAAGTAAAAAAAGAAAGAACTAAAAAAATCAGAACAAGGCGAAACAAATCGTCAAGTGTCTTAAGTCCTTAGTCCAAAGAAAAAAAAAAACAAGCGAGTATAAAGACTAAAACGTCGACGGCTCAATACGTTAAATAGACCGGTAAATTAGAATAAATCCTAAGGAGCTTGGCAAATATACCTAGGTTTTACCTAAAAGAAATCTTCAGGGTAAACTGGCCTTACACACACACACACACACACACACACACACACACACACACACACACACACACACACATATATATATATATATATATATATATATATATATATATATATATATATATATATTATTTGGTGGTTGGGTAGAACCTGTGCGTAAATTGTGATTGACTTTTCGCCATCACGGTTGTCCTACGGAGCTGAAGAAGTATATTTCTTGAAATTCGTCAATGGATCCTGAGGTCTGCACACACAAAGTGGGGCGAAATTGGAACACTAGTAATCAGTTGTTGTTACACATGTAAATTTGCAAGGCGGATCTTTCCTCTATGAATATTAATTTTTTGGATGGCGGTCTTCTTCTTCGAATCTTACTTCTTTGATCTGATCCTGCATTGTAGGTTGATTTGGATTGCGTCTTTTTACTGTTTCTTTTGGCGCCCTTGTTCTCTTCTGGCACATACTAGTTCTCATACACCCGACGTCCAAGAATACGCCGTGGCTCCCTGCGGACAAGATGTTCAGTCTATCGGACTTATGCCTCCAGATCGGTTACGTAATGATGATGAATGTTCAAAACAGACCTGTTTGGTAATAATTTACAATGGGAAAATCGTTATATTGTAGTAATCCCACTCTATTGGCCTACAGAGTTTGTTTTTTTTTGTGGGGGAGTTGTTTTTTTTTTCATCCAGTGGCACGAGGATTCCTTAGAATCGCAAAATTACAGACTGATTTCAATGTCTACGATTTGCCAACGCTTGGCAGATTACTTAAAGGCAGATAATATTTTTATATTGTAAGAATTTATTTGGAAGACAATAAGGATTTATTGATACAGGTCTTATCTATAGCTGAAAGCGAAGACGTGGATATCTTTTCCAGGAGTATTTGCAGGTAATTGAATATACAGAAACCAACTGGAATTGAAACTCAGCTGTCGGATTAACAATTGCGATCAGTGACACCACCCGCACATTCAAGCTTACAGCTTCTATTATTCACAAGTGGTTAACCATCTACGTACTGACCAGGCTCGACGTTGCTTAACTTCGGTGATTGTACGGGGATCGGTGTTTGAAAGTGATATTGCTGTAAGCCCTATCTTTTTGATAGTATCAAAAGACCGGGTAATTAAATCAAGAAAAACATCGCACATAAGGAACATTCATACTGCCAAACTGTTACCTCTGCAGATGACATAGACATTCGGTTAGATGATGAAATGAAGAAGGAGATAGATTTGAATGTAACTGAAACAGCATTTCCGAATAGAAACCTGAAAGATAAAACCTAGCATAGATTATTGGAGAGAGGAAATAGAAAGACAGAGTTTCTCATAAAGCAATGTGTTTTGTTTTTTTGTTTTTGTTTTTTTTTTCGAAAAGAGAATAATGGAGGACTCTTTCACAGAAGACCGCGAAAACCATATTGAACAAAAACAAGAACTGTCAATAAACGAACAGATGACCCTATACCAAACTGCATTACTTTCGTGCGTTAGAAAATGACAGAAAAGTTCCTTAAGACGAGAAATCAAACAGATCTGCAGTTTGCCTTCACGTCAAAACAATTTGAAGATTATTCTGACCGCTTCTCCTACAAATTCGAGCATATGTCCTCATCCTTAAAAATGTCACGTCGAAAGAAAACATAAAGTTTAGTTATTCGTATCAATTCATACGTAAATCAGCAAATATGAGATCAACTTGATAATAATAGTAATGTAAATATAATAATTCATAATAATATATAAAATATTTGTAAAAATATAACCTCACCTGATGATAATATATAATCGACAATTCACCACAAAAAAGGCCATAAATCCTGAAAGATACAAAGGGGTTACTGATTTATAAAGGATCTTAAATAAGATGTTATTAAACAGACAGGCCAGTAAAAGAACGGAAAAGAAGAAGGCAGACGATGACGATTATCATAGCATTTTAATTTTTGAAGATATAATTTAACACGAAAACAAGAAGCCAGATGAAAGATCTACGAACAGGAAATGAGAGAGAAGAGACTGTTAGTATAGAATAATATTAATTATAGTTAATTTTAATGATTTCAATTGCAAAATGTCAAGACTTCGCTGTCAATCTCGTTTAACTCATAAATTCGTAATGTATACGCCCTAAAGAACATCAGAAATATTAATATGAAAATGTTTATAGAAAAACAACGGGTCAGATAACCTAAAAGAGAAATAAATAGAGACTATATTAAATAAATAAAATGTGTATTTTGATAAGAAAAAAATAAATATTCTACAATAATATCATCATCATCTTGCGGCCTCAGCCGAGATTGAACTCACTAATACTTTGATTGGTGTAGTTCATAATCTTGTCAAATAGCTGAATTCTTGATGCTTCGCTAGGGCTATCAAAGGTGTTTTTTATCGTGACACCAACACTAAATGGATTGCCAACCAAGGCAAAGAGAGACTCCATTCACCTAAGAGCAGGTTTGATTTCAGAGTTTTCCTTCTCCTAGACCAGTTGCCATCCAAGGCTATAGAACCCAGTCTGTCCTGCTATTTACCCATAGCTGGAGGGAGAAGAAAGAGGATTCACAACTTTTCTAAGGGTGTTAACACATAAGTGAATATAATGGATTCGACTGGAATTCGAACTCGGCTCTCCAATTCCTCAATCCAAGCCGCTAACCATTACTCCACCGTGCCTACAATAATATAATAAGTAAAGAATAAACGGGCAGTTGAATAAATATCACTTAACTTTAATTTTTCTATTGCTATCTTGGGGTGATCAAATAATCGTTAGTTCATTGCAACTGTCAACGGTCCAAAATAAATGACTATTAATATATTGGAAATATATAACAGATTTACAGATTAATGTAAAAACAAAGACAGACACTTATGTAAATTAATTGCCACGAAACGAATAATTCCGTTACTTACTTTTTACGTAAAAAAAGTTTCTAGTAATAAGAAAACTACTAAATAAGGATATTTAAAACTTACTGTATATATATATATATATATATATATATATATATATATATATATATATATATGTGTGTGTGTGTGTGTGTGTGTGTGTGTGTGTGTGTGTGTGTGTGTGTAATGATTCATTTTTATCAAACGTTTTAGTGTTTAAAAGCTCCAGAAAATTTATTTCCAGGAGCAAAATGGCCATAAAATTGGGGTACAATTGAATTACATTTTATTTAATTCATATATATAAATATATATGTGTGTGTGTGTGTGTGTGTGTGTGTGTGTGTGTGTGTGTGTGTGTGTGTGTGTGTATGTTTATGCTCTACGCTGTATTGAGCCCTGTTTTAAATTAAATATTAGGAACGTTGAATTGTATTCGTTCTCATCTTACCTGGATATATATATATATATATATATATATATATATATATATATATATATATATATATATATATAATTATTTATTTAAAAATATGATTCCAAAACGCTACATAAGAAGTCTCATGTTTCAAAACATGAGCCGAAAACTTCAATATAATTATTTAAATTAAATTGAGTTAAAATAAGCTCTGTTCCATCTTCAAGCGAAATGTTTTGGGGAATAACGTATATGTGAAATTTACGTGTTTTAAAAATTTAAATCAAAATTTCCATGGTAACAGCTAGGGCGAATTGTTTAAGTTGGGTAGGCGGGTGTTGGGTGTTAACAATAAGTATCAGTATAGAGTTACTTTCATAGATGTCAAGTCAGGGAAAGGTAGGGGTGTCTAAATTTTAAACGGAAGATGTATTAACTCTCGTCTAGTTTGCATGTCTATGGAGATTTATTTATTTATTTTTTATGAAATGGATTTGTGCATATAAAAAAAACTGTCGTAACGTTTGTTTTTTGACGACTTCATAAAGGGTTATCTTTTTTGTAGGGTATTTAAACTATCTATTTGGGCTATGGATTATGAAGGGTGTTATATTGTATGCATGTTTTTAGTTAATTATTCAAACCATGAATCTGATGATTGGGCTATGGATTAAACAAGTTATTATATTTTATGCTTTTTTTTTTAGCTAATAATTCAAACCAAAAATCTGATGATGTCTACAAAAAACCGTTAACTCGTGTCTATTGTTTAATAGATTATTATTATTTAGAAGCTTAATAATGTGCAATTTTTCATGGAGGCATAAAGGGCATGGGTCATCCCAAGTTTTACATGTTCTAGCCTTGTTTATAATTTTCCATTTAACTTTAGGTATCCTATTTGTTTCCTTCAGATGCCAAAAATATTTAGATAGGGAAGTCTGATTTCAATAATATAAATATAAACAAAAGAAATCAGACCTCCCTATCTAAATATTTTTGGCATCTGAAGGAAACAAATAGTGAATTTTCGACTCTTGTTTTTAAACATGAGACTTCTTATGTAGCGTTTGAGATTATATTTATGCTCTACTTTTGTATCGAGCACATTTTTTAAATAATAACTAAAATATTAAAGGATTTTGGATTATTTACCTAACCAGTTCCTTCCTATTTTTTTATATATTTTCACACACACACACACACACACACACACACACACACACATATATATATATATATATATATATATATATATATATATATATATATATATATATATATATATATATAGTAGAGTAGCTAGCACACCTTCAGATCTCTACCAGATGACCTGGCTCATAGACTTTAGTAGTTCACAATTTAGTAGATTAATAGTTAGTTGTTACTCAACAGTAGATTAATAAGTTGATACTAAGCTGATTAATATTCGGACTGATCGTACTTCGTTTGGCTTTACAGGATTTGTCCGTTCACTATTCTTTGTAAATTGTCTTCTTAATTGTTTTGTAACTTATTGTTCTGTGTTTGTTGTATGCATCCGCCTGCACCGGATACTGACGCTGAAGAAATATATTAACCACTCATTCTTCTCTGTTTATCATTCACCTCGGCGATAAAACACACACACACACACACACACACACACATATATATATATATATATATACATATATATATATATATATATATATATGCGTATGTGTGTTTGTGTCTGCGTTTGTGTGTCTGCGTGTTTATATGTTAGTTTTGCTCATGTTGCATATATTAATTTAAATTTTTTTAAATCCAACCATATTTCTTCATCAGCAATATGGTTTCCGAATTTATTATTGATAGGTGATTATTTATATTGTATACATACATACATATGCATTTATACATACATCTCTCTCACTCATATATATATATATATATATATATATATATATATATATATATATATGTGTGTGTGTGTGTGTGTGTGTGTGTGTGTGTGTGTGTAGTCTCTATTTATGGGTAAAAAGTAAATAATATCAGGGATGTCCGTACGAACGGCGACCGTGTTATTAATAATTGAATGCAATCTTCAGGCCATGATCGCGTTTAAGCTTCAGATTGTCACAGCTCGAAGTTGACTACAGTATCTACTTCATATATATATATATATATATATATATATATATATATATATATAAATACATACATATAAGTTAATTTTAAAAGATCAAACCACCTTAAGTATCCATAGATTATAATATTAAACTAATTGAAATTTTTAAGTTGTTTTTAATTTTAAATTTTAACATTAAATATTAACTTTTAACTGAGATTTTATTAATAATATTAACAATATTTTTTTTATTTTGTTGGTAAAATGAAAGTATTAACTGTATATAATATCAATCTGAATTTTTGAAATGAACCGCAATATGCCTATATATGATAATTTATTCTTTCTTTTCTTCTTTTTCCCTTTTCCCACAGACGTGCTCCCCCTTTGTTCTCTATTAAGTCATCTCTTTTTTCTTTGACTTCATTGTCTTTCCTGTGAAATGACTTGTCATGTAAGCCAAAATCTTTGTCCCCTCCCCCTACTATACTTACACAAACGTATCTTAATAAAGATAGATTTAAACATATACCTTATTCCGCTTCCCCATCTCTCTGTCACCTTACATCATCTTCACACTACCCGTCAAAAACTTGTATAAAAATAATTACATGTAAATTTTAAAACCATTTTCTTCTATCCTTGGAAATGTTATGTGAGGATCCAGGAAAAAATCCCATTAATGAGGAAATAGAACATAATCTATGGACCCTTAATGTTGTCAGTTTTTTGTTGTTTTTATTATTTTTTTTAAAATTTAACTAATCTCTGGATTACATCCACATAAGTATTAACCATACGGATTACCAAACATTTCAGAACATAATTATATATATATATATATATATATATATATATATATATATATATATATATATATTTATATATTTGGAATTTGAAAATTGACAGTTTTAATTTTAATATCAAATGTTATCATAGAATTTAGTAATTGTTGGTTAGAATGAATTCTTTTTTAATATTACCCGTATTTTAAAGATTTGAATATCTATTATAACATGACTCCGTTGTCAAGCTTTTTGAATTTTCCTATACTTGTATTTTGATTATCATTCTAGCTTTCGTAACAGCGTTTTACCCTTGCGAAGGATTGTTAATTAATTTGAAACTTTTAAAACCATTTATTTTGCATTCAACATCATCACTTGATAAGACACCGGGAGTGTTGAAACAGAGTGGCTATTTTTGTAGTGATTTTATAACATGTTCATGTTATAATATTTTTTTTTTATAATTATATATATATATATATATATATATATATATATATATATATATATATATATATATATATATATATTAGTGCTTATAACTTTAATGCACGGGTGTTTTCAGCCTCCTATTACAATATATTATTTTATATCGTATATTGTACATTACATATGTATGTATGTGAGTGTGTCCGTGAGTGTTTGAAAAAAAAAAAAGATTATATGTACAATAATACAATATTAATATATAGAATAAATAATAATACAATATTAATATATAGAATAAATAATAATACAATATTAATATATAGAATAAATAATAATACAATATCAATAAATAGAATAAATAATAATACAATATTAATCTATAGAATAAATTAATATATAGAATAAATAATAATACAATATCAATAAATAGAATGAATAATAATACAATATTAATATATAGAATAAATAATATAGAAAAATAAATAAATAAGAATACAATATCAATACATAGAATAAATAATAATACAAATAATCTATAGAATAAATAATAATACAATATCAATACATAGAATAAATAATAATACAATATTAATATATAGAATAAATAATAATACAATATTAATATACAATAAATAAAGACAAAAGGAAAACTTACCTCAGTCGACCAATTTCACCCACTAAGGTTTCTTATCAAAGCAAATGTAAGGATTTTCATTTGTGACAAATATTTATATACAAGGCAAAAGATGATATAGATTTTTTAAAAAACATTTTGTATAGCGGAGCTTATAAGCTACTCATAAGATAACCTCACATCCATGAACTTACATGACATTTCTGCTAACCTGGTAAATATTTTTTTTTTTTTACCTTTATATATATATATATATATATATATATATATATATATATATATATATATATATATATATATATATATATATATGTGTGCGTGCGTGGCTTTTGTAGTAAATATTAGAAGAACCAAAGTTTATATATTTAAATAAATATACTTATATATATTTTACTCTTTTCTTCTCACGCATACCCACAAAGGAAGGAAAAATGAATATTTTTTGTTAGAAATTGGATGCATCTAAATAAATTCAGTACTGTACGATATTACCAGAAAATTATTTGTATCAATATTTTTTTCTATTCCCGCCATATTTTCTCTGATATGATTTGGCTTCTTTTTTAACGTCTGTCTTTGATGTACAAAGATTAGGTCAAGATGATGAGAAAAATCTAGGACTTTTTTATAAGACAAGCGGTTTAGACACACGCACACAGACAAGTTTTATCTATCTATCTATCTATCTATCTATCTCTCTCTCTCTCTCTCTCTCTCTCTATATATATATATATATATATATATATATATATATATATATATATATATATGATTTTTATAATATATATGTGTAAGCATCGTAGCGCTTATCGCGGAGAAACCGAAATTAGTTATTGAAGATCAAATTTGTGTCCAGCTTGATGCGTTCACTTTTGCAAAGATACTCTGGGTAAAGCCTAATCCATCAATTCTACCCCAGCTATGAGATAAACCACAGTGCATATTGGGTCCATTTGCCTTGGATGGCAGCCAGTCTAGGAGAAAGTCAACTATGAATTCAAAAATGTGTAAGATGCAACGGAAAGTCAATCGACTATATTTCTAAAGAATGTATGAAAAGTCGGAGATAATAAAGTAAAAAGAATCTATGCAGATGCATGATCGCTTATTCTTTGAAAGTATACGAATTTAAAGAAATATTTATGTGAGGAGTGGGCTCAATATTGAAGCGAGACCTTTTGTAAATATAAATAGTTTGGACGTAGAAACAAAAAACTGCAGAAGTCTTGTTAGTCGCAAACCCTAGACAGCGAACGGACTGACGGTTCTTACCTCTGATGTGTCATGGACTAGTTCATATAATCACCGGAGGTTTACTATTCACTCCATATCAGTGATGATAAGACACGAATTAATGAGCTTATGAGTGCCTGATCATGACCTTCAATGCAAATTTACTTCATAGCTTGTTGGACGTTATCATTCAAAAATATTCACATGAGTTAGAAACTTCTCAGGATGATTCACTAAGCGAACACATAGTTAGCTCGTTGTGCCAACGCCTTTAACTTAGTTGGTAATCCTGTAAAAGCACGTTCTGAAAGGACTCAACATGAAGAACACCTGATAATATTCAACGGGTTGTAATCTCACAATATCGAAAACTGACAGTCTGAGACTTAAAGGAAATCTTCAAGATGTCATAGACTTTCTGGAAAGTATCCAACCATTATAAATAATACATATTCTATTCTTCAGATCTCTGGTAAGTTTTTGTAGCAGAATAACGCATTATAGAAATTATTCAGCACCCCTAAAATCCAGAGTTAACTTCATGCCGTTACCGTTAGTTGTAGGTAAAGTTCAGGCGAGGCAATTTCGATGAAGGAATTTGTGGACTGTTTTGTAAAACGAAAGTGACGTTGTGATAAATGTGTGTGATCTCAAGGGGGAAATGTTATTAAAAACACGACAAATTTTTCGTAAATATTAAATGGCTAGATGAAGTCCATTTGAGGAATTTAAAACTCGCACGACATATTGAAAGTAGGTGAACATGGCGGATACAATGAATAAACTATTTAACGAGCCCGAGAGAATGAATAACAGGATAGAACTACTAAAAACAAAGGGACGTAATTACTTATTCTTCTATATGCCGTCTTCCTTTAGGACGTGACCGGTATCGGCTCTTCACAATTTACTGTCCTTCGTCACTCTTATTAAGTTTTTTTTCTTTGTGATATCTCCCCTAATCGCAGTTCTGAGAGCTATTTACACAAGCTCGTTAGCAAGCCTACTCGTTATTTTCCTCTTTACCGCCGTCTTCAACATATCTTGTGTGTATCAAATTTTCCAAGCCCTCTTACCTCATTATATGAACTAGAAATATCAACTACCTCTTTCTAATTCTAAGTTTAATTTTTTTATTTCCATTTTCCCTAAAAAATTCTCTATTGCTCACATGTCTAGTCTATTGTATTATCAGCATCCTTCTGTAGAACCACATTTCTACTACCTTAACTCTCTACTTAACCTGTGATGAGATTTTCCAGCATTTATGGCCATATAAATGACCGATATTGCATAAAAATTCAGTAGTCTTTTCTTTGTTCCTAATGAAATTTCTCAGTTTCTTAATACTTTGCTTAGCTTTTGGAAGATCTCTTTCGCTATAAAAGTGATTGTCCTCCTCTTGCACTCGCCTATCCATGTACCCAGGTTAGCTGTTACGTTGTAGGGTACTGCTTATATTGACTAATTCTTTATCTAATGTCTCTGGGTCGCCACTTATGACTTATGGCAACAGCACACAGAAGACACTTTGCCTGCCTTATGTGAAGGCATTATCGGAGAAAATACAAAGTATCTGAGGTCCATATAACATAATGACAACCTTCAAAAGCTGGACAACACTTCACAGATACCTCTCCCGATTAAGACCCCCCCATAGAGGAGAACAGGACTAAAGACTGTGTGTACGCTATCCAGTACAGCTGCCGAGAGAAATATAAAGGGAAGTCAGGCTGCCCACTTGTGGTAAGGCTTAAAGAACACCAAAAAGCTATAACACGAGGGGAAATGAAAAAATCAGGCGTCGCTGACCACATATAGAGAGAGAAGGGAGATCACCGCCCTCTGTGGGATCAGGTTGAAATCATAGACAAAGAACATCATTGGAAAATTCGTAAACTTCAGGAGTCAGCACATATGCTAGGCCACAAAAACCTCCTGATCCGACCAAGCATAGAAACGAATACAATATGGGAACCAGTAATAAGGAGTGCGAGAGAAAAGCGATAATAACAACAAAAAATTGCAATATGAGATCTGGTAAAAAGAAACATGAATTCATAACAGCAAAAATTGCAATATGAGCACTGGTAAAAAGTGGAGGCTGAAGACATTAGATTTATATTACGCAGAAATTCATGAACAAATTTCCTCAAGGACATATGGAACAGTGGATAAAGGCGTTAGTTAGATCCAGAGACAGTACCCAAAGAGTGTGGGTTCAATACCTGTGTAAGGCAGTGGAGAACTTGGAGAAGAGAATTAAAAGGAGATAACTGATATCCATTAGACATGGTACGTGGAACTGGTACAGTCTACCCCAGTGAGCGAAATAAAGGGTTCAGTTCGACATTCCAACCACCTGAAGAAAGCTGGAGCGTACAACGCCCGAAACGTAATTGATAAACATGGCAACAAAGACTAGGATGATAGTCTGAACAATATAAATAGTGTATATATATAAATATATATTTACAAATTCATAAATTATTCACACAAAAACAAATGCAAAGGTTAATGATTTAATTGGCGAGAAATCCATCGTCGTGAACAATTCAAATAATATACAAAAACCTCCGAATCCGTTATGAATGAAAAGATCCCTGCTTCCATAAATTTCTGTCGCATTAGTTCTTATTTTTACTACAAGCTGAAGATGTCTGTAGGAACAGACGAAAGCTTGCCTACTATTTAACTCATAGCTGGGGGAGAAGTGGTAGTTTCATAACATTTCCGTTATATTTGTGCGTAAATGAATGTAATGAAACCGACCTGAATTCGATCTCGGTACTTTAATTTCGCTTTGCCGAGCCGTTATACATTACACCATAACGTATACAATGGCACGTGCAGCAAGATGATTTAATTGTTTCCAGTATCAAAACTGGAATCATAGTTTGACGACCGAATAAATAGTTTAGCTTTAAGTTTGAACGCCGTTGTGAAAAGAAAGAAAAATTACCAAATATTTAATCGATCCAAATATATTTTTGCTTTTAATTAACCATCTGATGTGGTTTCGAAATATTAAACAATTCCAATTCCTTCATAATTGCAGTCTCCAATACATTATTTCTATCAGTACCCCCAATTGTATATGTATGGGAAACCTGGTATACTTTTTGGAGTCCGAAAAAGTATTCTAAATTTAGCTTTATCCTTATTTTCGGAGTTATCCATCTTATATTGAATGTCTTCACAGATCGATGAGATGAAATCATATCTATGCAACCACTGTGGTTGAAAAAATCAATAATAATTTTTCAGAGTATTTGTTTAACTAACGAAAACATTTAATAAATATTTTATAAACTTCAAATATTTATAAGTCTACCATTCGACATTGCTTTGGATATTGCTGCTACATATAGTCTTGTACTTCTGCTATATATTTAGAAATTCCTGATAAAATCCAAAGTAGAAACTGCAAAGTAATTGCTCCTTGTCTGGCATCTCGCCTTTAGTCACTTTCCTTCCACCGTATTGTAATTTTCCTGGGGTTTTTATACAAATACTTTCCCGGTAATAGATAGCATACAAATTTTACTATGGTGACTAGATTTTACGATATGTAAGTACAATACAAGATAGGTGACAAGATCTTTATGTTACATTTATTTTTGCATTTTAAATGATTAGATGTAACTCTAAGTTCCATGCTGATAATTTCTCCTATCGCACTTTTCGCCTGTGGAACTCTCTTCTGGCTTCTGGCTTTCCAGTCAAATTTGATCTTCAAAAATTTAAATGCAATGTCAGTCGTTATATTCTGTGGTCTTAATTTTTGTCCTTTTAATGTTTTCTCCCTTTAATAGTATTTTCATATTCTCTAGCACTTAGTGACAAATAGTGTCTTAGTGGCTTTATTGCCTTACTTGCAGTGAAATGATTGAAAAAAACTGTTATTTCTTTATAAATGTAGGAGGAGTTTCTTTCATTTCACACAGTAATTAAAGGCGATAAATGGAACAATAATTAGCGTTTCACTTTAGCACCGACGACATTAGAAGCCGGGACAATTTGGCAACATTTCTGCCATTCTTATGCTTAATCACTGGCTTTAAAGCTAGAAGACTAATCCTTACATTAGCTACAATTAATCACTGCCCTAAGAGACTCAATATTCCGAGTGTATTAATGAGATTTTAATGATTGAGCCAGCCATTTTGTCATCTGTGTCTCAATTTACTTTTCTCGAATATCGCCATATGATCTATATGTTTTGCCATAGCGCCCATATATATATATATATATATATATATATATATATATATATATATATATATATATATATATATAGAGAGAGAGAGAGAGAGAGAGAGAGAGAAATGGATAGCGGCTTGGATTGGGGAATCGCAGAGCTGAGTTCGAATTCAGTCGAATCCATTACATTCACTTACGTGCTAATACCCTTGGGAAAGGTATGAATCCTCTTCTCCTGCCTCCAGCTATGGGTAAATAGCAGGACAGACTGGGTTCTATAGCCTTGATTGGCAAATTGTCTAGAAGAAGGAAAACTCTGAATTCAAAACCTGCGGAGGGTCGTTTGGGGACCTCGTGGCACTTAGTTCTCTGAATCCAGCCCTTCAAAAAATGTGCCTGGCCTTGCACAAAACCTTCACCACTATATAAGTTCTGTTGTCGGGCTGTCGTTTTCCTGGTAACTGAACTGCTTGACCTCATACGTCGAATTCGACGGAAGAGTTGACTATATATATATATATATATATATATATATATATATATATATATATATATATATGTAAAAGTTAGTGCTCGATATCAGAGACAGAGCGTACGTAAAGATAAAGCTGTGAACACTAAAGCCAGCATCAAGCATGGAGAGTCTGTTTCATGATCAAATGCAATCATCATGGCCTGAAGTTTGCGTTCCAGCATGAAAGACACTCTTACGTCATTGTATTGATCTTAGTGACCGCTTATGGCAACATCAATAATATAGCTGTGTGTGTGTGTAAAATTGCTTAACATCAGAGATAGAGCGTATGTAAATATACTATATATATATATATATATATATATATATATGAGTGGGTGTGCATGTATGTCTATATATATATATATAGAGAGAGAGACATACATATATATATATATGTGTGTGTGTGTGTGTGCATGTGTGTGTGCTTATGTGTGTGGTGGTGAGTCTTTACTCACATAAACACACACACAAGCACATATGAATGTGTTTATTTCTATAAATTTTGTCTGTTCTGTGGGTTGACGTCACTTTTTTAAGTAATGAAATAATCGTCTACTGATCGGGATATCAAAAGTCATAATGATGAAGAAACGTCACCAGAATCATTGAATGATTTAAAATAGGATACAGGTTTCGCTTTCTAAGCCGCTACGTATTTATTTTGCTGTTTAAACAGAAAAATATGATGTTTACAGGTATGTCGGATTAGAAATCTATTAATTCCTACATATGAAAAGTGTATATATATATATATATATATATATATATATATATATATATATATATATATATATATATTGCGATGGAATCAAATTTTTAAATAAATAATTACATTTAGGCTCTACTTTTGTATCGAGCACTGTTATTTTTAAATAATAACAAAAATGCTAAAGAACTTTGGATTATTTACCTAACGAGTTCTTTTCTATTTTCTATATATTTTTACACACACACACACAAACACACACACACACATATATATATATATATATATATATATATATATATAATTATTTATATATTATATTCGCGGTACTTATTAGAAAGCGCTCAATATCAGAGATAGAGCTAACTGATGTGAGTTTGTGACCCATGATTTCACGCTTTTGCGATCGTCAGACAAACTGATTATTTTTTTTTAAATTTTGGATTTATGTAGATTGCGTGTTTTGGTGTTATTATGGTAGTGGGGTGGGTCGTCGCCGTGATGTCCTCGTGCTAACGCAAACATAGATGCATATCCGTACACCAGATGAGATACGCAGACACACATACACACTTGCTCTTCCGCCGGGGCTCATACAGATATAAACATATGTGGGCAGTAAGAGATTTGATATATGTATGTATATGGGTGGTGTTGTGTCTATACATACGCATTTGTATGTTGAAATTCAAAGATCGGAAGTGTAGCGAAAATTTCTCGTGAATGTCTCGTGAATGTATACATGTTAGCAATCAGAGCATTTTTCTATTTTTTCGCTGAATAATATTTTCCCGCATGCACGTATGTACGTATAGTGGGGTCTGTGTAAATTTATGATAGATAAACATTGCTATTATTATTTTTTTTATTTTTTAAAAAGTTTATTTGTTATTATTTTAAAGCTGGTTATTTGCTAGTTTTTGGTTAGTTTTGGTTTATATTTACGTTGTGAATAATTATATTGGTTTATTTGCTAGTTTTTGATAATATGTAGTTGTGATGTGATAGTAATGTTGTAATAATCATGGGATTGGAGACAATGATAATATAATATAAGCTGCTTATTTGCTAGTTTTTGATGACTGTGTATATGTGACTGGTAGAAATTTCAGTTTGTAATCCTTATTGGTTATTTTATGGTGGTATTAAAGATGCTTGGGAGGGAGTAGTTTACGTTAATAATCATGTCGGGTTTATATGATAATAGTAGTTGTGATGTGATAGTAATGTTGTAAGGGGATTGGAGACAATGATAATATAAGCTGCTTATTTGCTAGTTTTTGATGACTGTGTATATGTGACTGGTAGAAATTTCAGTTTGTAATCCTTATTGGTTATTTTTATGGTGGTATTAAAGATGCTTGGGAGGGAGTAGTTTACGTTAATAATCATGTCGGGTTTATATGATAATAGTAGTTGTGATGTGATAGTAATGTTGTAAGGGGATTGGAGACAATGATAATATAAGCTGCTTATTTTGATAGTTTTATGATGACTGTGTATATGTGACTGGTAGAAATTTCAGTTTTACGTAATCCTTATTGGTTATTTTTATGGTGGTATTAAAGATGCTTAAGGAGGGATGAGTTTGTGACGTTAATAATCATGTCGGGTTTTTATGGTGGTATAAAGATGCTTGATAATAGTTTAGTTGTGATGTGATATATGATAATTTTGTGATGTGATAGGAATTGGTGACATGTCAAAATTGCTACTCAATGGCAGTTGTCTTTCGATGCGTATCAATGCATCTCATCCGGCGTTTGTAAATTACTGGCGAGTGAATGATTTATTAAGATCTAAAAGCAAATTACAACCTCTTTTTGAGAAAAATGGTGGAGTTATAAGTTTTGTGGGCTTTACTCTGATCAACCTATCAAATATAGTCTACGTTGAATTTAATCTAAGAAATGAAACAAAATTTTAAGAAAAATAATTTATTACAGATGTGTCATGACCCGTAGATTGGCAGCTAACGGCAGCCAGACATAAAAGGATAAATAATTGGATACATAAATTATACAAACTAGAAATAAGAAATTGGGATGGCGAGGTAATTAAGAAAAAAGCTAAACGAGTTATATAATTTGAGACTTGCCTACATAATATTTTTTATAGATCAAAAGAAATAGCTTCTTTAAGAAACTATTAAATAATTTAAACGTATAGAATTGTTTGGTAAATTAATATGCAAATATTCTTCATAGAAGATGTTACTATCAATAACGAATCAACGAGAATTGTCAAAAATATCAAGCAATTACCAATACACATCTACAAGATGTTACTAATACTACCAGGAGATTAATACAAAATTATATTAAATCCAAATTAATATTACATGTAGAAAGATAAGCCATATACGTTGCAAAACTGTACAAATAAAATACAAGAACAGGCTTAATCAAATTTAAAGTTTAACCAAATTGTAAGGTAAAAGGTAAACCATGTATATTATTTAACGTTAATTATTTTGATTTCATAAATTTGTACTGAATCTGATAATTTCCAGTTTTTCATGTAAGCACAAAAACATGTCCTTAACGTTTTTTTAAGTTTTTCATTTCCCCGTAGGAATCTTAACTTTTTTAAAAGATGATACAAATGATAAAACATATCTATAACTCTAGATACATTCATAAAAGTATCTAATCCATATATTCAGTTAACATTAAAACAAAAATCACCGTTGATAATGGCTAAAAATCAAGCCGAAAGCACGTGGAAAATATTCGAACAATTTTCATAATTTTGTTTTTAAAATCCCTTTCTCTCGTGAATTCAGCCGGATTTTTCGGGAGCATACATACATACATACACACACACACACACACACACACACACACACACACATATATATATATATATATATATAGTCATCCACAGACAGGCTGTTTCGATCTATCACAGCTCTTCAGTGTGGTTAGACGACCGATTGCTTCAAGTCAGAATAGAAACTCGATTGATTTGACACCAGTCATTGAACCTACCACTAGGCTATCGCCGCACGGCAGAGGGAAAGGAAAGTTTTAACATTTTTCTATGCGAAATAAGCCATTGGCCCGGAGAAATCAATTCGTAATTAGAGATTAATTCAATAATAACAATAGGAGCACGTCTTTAAAAAAAACGAGAGCTCAATCGGATTTCCCCGGAAGCATATATATGTATATATATATATATATATATATGAAAATTTCTCTGATTTAACCAGTAGAGAAGATATTCATATATATATATATATATATATATATATATATATATATATATATATATATGAAAAATGAATAAATATTTAAGAGACGGTTTATAAATTCTAAGACAAATATTTGAAGATTATTCGGTTACTCAAATTTTCTGTTTTTTAATTTATATTCACTTGTTTAAATATTTGACTTAAAAAGAAAATGGCGACAAATAAATGTGAATGCCATGAAAACCATCAATTGAAAAACTTACGGAAATTCCACTACAACACATTGGAATTTTATCGTTCTTTCAGCATCGAGATAAAATGTACTACTTCAGCGAATGATGAAATTTAAAAAGATGCTCTCCTAATCCAAGACAAGATTATCAGTCGGCAAAAAGCTGAATAAAGTTTTCAATGCTTCCCTTTTCTTCTTCTTCTTATTGTTATTATTACTTTAACAATCTTTCTTATCTTTATTAAGCTATCTAGAAAGTATTAATGAAGGAATTTATGTATAAAATGGTTTCCTTGTATAAAAAACAAAACTGGTTTCGTTTTTCTTTAAATTAATCCGCACACATATGAAGTCTCCATAATGACGATTGAATTTGAAAAAGTTTTATCTGTTCTAAAAGATTATTCCGTTAGTATTAGAGTCAAGTTATTTAAGAAAACAAAATATTTTGAGGGTTAAAATATAACATAACTCGTTACATTTTAGACTGCTAAATTAAACTTCTGTCTGTATTTCTCAAATGAGGTTTTCTAACTACTTATACTCTTTACATCGTACGCAATATTGTCCTCATCTTTATTGTCATATTCACGACGTTTCGGCCGTTGTACACTCCAACCTTCTATATGTGATATACAGAGAATTTCAAACCGAACCCTTTATTTAATCCACAGAGGAAATTGTTCTAATTACACGTGCCATGCCATTTTTGGTATATCAGTTTCAGTCAGTAACTCAGCTTTACAAGTTTTTGATACATCTGTGGTCAGGTATTGAACTCGCAACTCTTTCAGTCAAGTTATTTGGATTATTCAATCAACGATTTTATCCACGTGTGAGAAAGGGAATTTTCTGGACTTATAAACCGAATGCCTCAGTAATTATATTTTTACCAGAGCTCATATTACAATTTACGTTATTTTTGTTTTCTATCTCTGTATTACTGGTTCCCATATTGTATTCATTTATATTCTTGGTCAGCTTACAAGAGATGCATTGAAACCATAAGTTTTCACATTTCCCAGTGATGTTCTCCATCTGTTATTTTAACATCATCCCACATTGTGTGGTGTTCTCTCTTTTCCCTCTGTATATCTTCCGCCATGCCTGATTTTTTTTATTCCACCATATGTGTTGGCTTTACGGTGTTCAGGCAGTTTTATCTTAAGCCTGTTTATCTTTTATATGTCTTGCCAGAGCTGCACGGGATAGCGTACAAACAGTCCTTAATAATGTTCTACTGTATGGGTGATCATATTCGGAATAGAAGTCTGCAGAGTCTTGAAAATATTTGCATAGTCTTAAGATCAGTAGCTTCCTGAAGGTATCAGAAAGCATTTCAAGCGACGGAAATGAAATGGCATCCAGTTTTTGGCTGCTGTTGCTTCTGATGATTCGAAATCACTCTTGAAGAAGGCGTGACATTTGGAGAGATATGGGTTGCCCTGGTTGTTGGCCACTTTTGGAAGTCGTTTTGTCCTCACTAAGGAATGAGCTCCCACACGCCCGGCGGGATTTGACGCAGAACTTGTACAAGATATATTGTTGTGTATTTTTACAAGTCAATTTGCCCTCTATCAAGCCCTGACATTAATCCTATGGCAATATGACCCATATTGGATAGCATATCTCATAATCAGGATTGTCACACTTGGGAAAAAAAGTTCTCATAACATTGTGGTACAATCTGTGAGTTGAGAGACCAATGTCAATTCAGGAAAACAAAAGTTGTAGATTTTTAATTGCAAATGTATGTACAATATTTTCAATAAATATAACGCTCAATCTGTAAACATTAACTAAACAAAATCTAAAACATTTTATTTTTTGATTTTTGTGACGTCACCGAACACTCGTTGCCACTTTCGTGATGTCAACGAATATTCGTTGTAGTAGAGACTTTGTAGTCGACGATATAACTATAGTCCGCGATTGAACAATGCTGGTGTCAGACGCCTTCGAATAATCTCGCACTAATAGTACTTCTCGATAATACTCACTCGATATTAACCACCGTATAGCGATCTGAATAGAGAAATACTATAGTGAATAGAGTAAAGAATAGCGATCCGTATAGTAATAGAGGATAGAGTAGAAGGTCACCTCGAGGCGGAGTAATGGCTAGCAAGCTTGTCTTGCTATAACAATTACATCTGGGTAGTGAGTTCGATCCTCACTGAGTGCCCCATACTTTCGGCCTTGTGTCGCATCTAAGTTACGCTTAGAAAATCAATAGAGGATAGAGTAGAAATAGTGATGTGTATATTAATAGAGGATAGAATATAAATCCGATCAATTAGAAGTCACGCAAATGCCTACTTATGCGTTTCATCTATGGTCACGTGGTCGACTATTCAATAATGGGATCCTCTGTGTGCACTCAGTGGCTATCTATGTTCGACACTTTATTCCTTTTTAACAAAGATGAAAATGAATAACCGGTAGGATGCATATGCATCTCCAGGCCAGTTTAATTTTTGATAAAAAAAAGGAAAATACATTCATGCTAATTTTGTAAAAAAAAAAAAAGAAACCTCTACGAATACATGATTAATTATTGATTTCCTAGAAATCGTCCTAGATAGGTATTACGGCATTATTAAGTTGAAACACCGGTTCGCGTACTATCACCGATTTTAAGCAACGTCGAGCCCGGTCATTATCTAGATGGGTGACTGCTTCGGAAAACAAAGTGCTGTAAGCTTGGATGTGCGGGTGGTGTAACGGAATTTTTAATGAGAGCAGAGTTCTAATTTCCGTTAGGTTCGTTATATTCAATTACATGCAAATCCTTATCGGGGGAGGTCTGATTCCACCTCTTCACCCACAGCAATAGGTTAATTATTAGGACTTGTATCCCTAAACTATAATTATCTAAACACAAATATATTCTTACAATCTGAGAAATATCTTCTGGCTTTAAATAACTAAAAAAGGGTTTACAACCAGAAGAAAACGAAACAAAATCTGAAATATCGTGAATAAATAAAATTTTTTAATAAGGAAGAAAGCGATACTTAAGTGTGTTTTACAGTTTGTTATATTAATATTCGGCCCAATAAAATTTCTCCATCCATCTCTGTGAAATCTAAGCAGTGATTACACAGTGGAAACCGATTTTATAAACGGGAAGATATGAAAATGCACTGAGTTTGTGTTATCCAATAACTGGATCATTTCCTCTTGGAAATAACTGCTTAGCAGTATCATTCCTAAGATATCATTTAACTCTTTCACGAGGTTTAGATATTTTTTTTTGTGTGACCAATATGTGTAATTTACCAAAGTTACGAACTACGGAATCAAACAAGTCTAAAAATTTAAATGTCTGTAAGTATTTTAAACGAGGACGGAAAATAAAACACGAAGGGATATGGAAATAGTGGAAATTGCCTTCTAAATACTAAGCACATTATCAAGAAAAAGGAAAATTCCGTTAGAACAACAGAGTTATGAACTATTAAGTAATACCAGTTCTCCTATATGACAGTTAACGCCGGAAAAGTTCCTCATAGATGAAGAGGAGACTAGTGGCAACATAGATGTGGGTCTATAGAAGAATGCTGATAATTTTCCTATGGATAAGACATGTTAGTAACGAGGAAGTCTTAAGGAAAATGAGACCAAAAACGCCAGTTGTGCATAGAATTAGAAAGATACATTTAAAATTTCCAGGAGAAATAATAAGGATAAACAAGGCTTCGGGAATTTGTCTCCCAGGAGAACCCATTGGAGATAAGAGAGTGTTGTAACCTAGGTTACTGAATGAGGAATAACCAAAACGGAGGTTGGAAATGAAATGGTAATCTTTATAACATCAACAAAATACAATACTCGCCAGCGGCGTGAAATAGGTAAACTACTGTTAATAGTGGACTAATTAGACAGCATATTATCCCCACGTACAATAGTGTCCAACGTGTTTATGAGGATTAGGACATACCCATTAGTGTCCATAGGTACGGTATATAACAGAGAGATAGGGGCATCTCGAGTTGGTGTAATGGTTAGCAAACTTGTCTCGCCAGAACAATTACGAATGAGTAGTGAGTTCGATCCTCACTGGGTGCCCCTTACATTCGGCCTTGTGTCACATCCAAGCTACGCTTGGAAAATCGCTATAACAGAGAGATAGAAAAAACAGAGAGTAAAACTACCTCGTGTAAATTGATACCAGAACAGGGACTGTAAGGGGTGGGGGTGAAATACACGCCTTAATGAGAGCAACAAGGATAGAGGTTTGTGGAGCCCAAGGATTGCATACTTTTTGAAGACACACGGCACATAGAATTAAAAGAGATTATCATTTGCTTGCATAGCCTACCGATTAAAAACCCGATATTAATATATATTATATTCAGTTCTTTCGTTCTTATCAATTTTTTTACATATTCATTATGCTAGTTCTCAGTTGTCTTGAATATCTTCGTAGAGATTTCTACTTCTGGGGGATCACGGCACTCCACAGCATCCTATCGATTTTTGCAATGTTTGACGCCATACCATCACTTCCAGTCTGTTCATTTACTGATGAATCGATTACTCGTTATTTTCCTCTTCCTCTTTTGTACGTCTTGCGAGTGACAGATTTTCTAAACCGCTCTTTTCATTATGTATCCCCGAAATATCAACCACGTCTTGTATTTCCCCATCAATAATTCTCTTTATCGTTCATATTTCCCTTAAAATTTCCTCGTTGACGCTGACAAAAAATACAGTTCATCCACGGAATAGGCATCATTCATCTGTAAAAGCGCCTCTCCATTTTCTCATGTCTCTTCTTCATCAAACAGCAAATTCTTCTAAATTTGATGCCATATAGGAGAATTGATCTTATATAACAAGTAAACATTCTTCTTTTTGTTTCTAACGAAAGCTCCATGTTTCTTAACGTGTTTATTTTATGAAAGATATCTATCCCCGCTTGCAATGCGTCTTTAGGCATATGTGTCCCTTTTCTCGGTGTCTATTGTAAGATTATTACCGATATTAATTAAGCTGAATCAAGGAAACTCATTAATGACAGGTCTAATTAAAATATTAATGATTTTCAAGATTATCTTGTTCACTATTACCTTATATTTACTAAGCTTGTCTCCGCAATGCTCCAAAGGTATTAGCATTACTCTTGTGAGGATTAAAGTAATTTCAAGAGCAATGAACTCTTACACTAACTTACTAATGGTCTAAAACCGTACTGTTCAGAACGAAGGGATTCAGTTATGCCCACGATTCAAAACGATGTCTCCTTCACCAGTTAAAATAAACAATCCCCGATGATTGCTCGATCTACTGCGTGCTTAAATTGGTCTTTCCCTTGACAAAGTAGATTTTTCTCCGTGATAAATATGAAATCAAGAAAGAACAGCAAACAAATAGGCTTGTTCAATTGTATCCAATTTGCATGACTCTGTTGAAATCGAGGTTTGTCAGATTTCTTCCTTTTGAATAGATGTAGAGTTTTATCTATTGTTCCCTGTATATAATTGGGATTTCCTATATCTTCTCAATTTTAAGCAACATTGAGCCTAGTCAGGACCTAGATGGGTAACCCCTCGAGAATATCAGGGACTGTAAGCCTCGATGTAGCCTAAAATTGCTGATGGTACCAGAACCACTGTTTCAACTTGATCTGGCCGTAAGCCATCTGAAATACGGAAAACACAAAGAAGGGTGAAAGTTCTTGACGAAACCGTGTTAATAAATGCAAGGATTAAGTATATATCTAGTGAGACTTGTGGAATAAAGAATGGTTTTCCTATCAGGACTCAAGAAAAGATGAAGTAGGGTGAAGAATATATCGATGAATACGTGTTCTAAAGAAACAATGTTTAAGAAAGTAACTTTTTTTTAAAATCATAACACCCCATGTAGGACAGTGAACCCACTATGAAACAATATTTTAATGAACAAAAAGAAAACGAAAATAAATAAAAAATTGGAATGAAAAAATAGAAGATTAATCAAGACAGTAGAGAGCGACTGGCATTGTATATATATTTTTTGAATATTAAAGTTGGCTTTTCTTTGCCTAAAACTAAGTTCCACAAGCGAGAAGTGCAAGAAAAGAGACTGAAAACATAGAAGATAGGGTTGTAGCTAGCCAATTGAACTGTGAATTTATAAGACCTTGCCGCCAACCTACACGGTGATTTGGAAAGCTTTTGCTATTTGGCATATAATCGAGGATTTAACGTCGCTAAATCAGCTTTTGAGGTTTGGGACGTGCATGGAGATAGCGCAATGCCTCAAAATATCACCCGAAGTTGGTTTTCGCGCTTCAAAAAAGGAAATTCGAGCAGTAATATGGGGAGCATCCCGGTCGACCAGTTCAGTGTGATGAAGCGTGATTCAACCAGTTTCTTCACAAAAATCTACGTCAGACGACAAGAAAATTGGTGGAACAGATGAACTGCGACCACAAAACTGGTAAATCACGTTCATCAAATGGGGAAGGTTCAGAAACTTGGTCTATTTTTTGGATGTCCACAACAAGAATCAAGACGCTACAATTGCAGGCAATTTGCTCGCTTCATATTGACCTAAAGAGATCATTGCTCAAAATACGGTCATAAACAGCGTTTCCTTTATCGGAGTGTCACTTGCGATGAAAAATGATGTTTTTAGGTCAATATGAAGCAGCATAAAAAAAGCTCGGCCCCAATAAGTAAAAGAGACCTCGAACAAAACAAGACCTTCATCCTCGCAAGTCTATGTTGTGTGAATTGTGGGACTGGGAAGGCATAATTCATTATGAATTGCTTCAACGAAACCAAACGTTAAACGGCGATCTCGATGTTCAACAACTGCACCGTCAGCAAAAAAGACCGAATCGACGACAGAGCGTTTTACTTCAACACGACCAAGCCCGTCCTCACATCGCCAACATGACCTAAACCGTTATTCAAGAATTTAAATGGGAAGTATTGCCTCATCCTCCGTATTCGCCAGACATGGCGCCATTAGATTTTCATCCGTTTCGATCTCTTTTCAATTTCTTACCTGGTGTAACGTTCAATACTAATGCTGAATTGAGGGTTTGATTGGACAATTTTTTTCAGCTCAAACCAGGAGATTTTCTTCGTCAAGGAATAGAAAAACTTTTTGACCGATGGGAAAATGTTATCAACAGCAACGGAGATGATATTACTGACTAATCTTATGTAATTTAACATTCTAAGACAATGGCAATAAAACATTTTGAAAAACGCTCACGACTTATTCCTCAAACTAATAATTTCTGGGGAGAACAAATTTCTATTATGGTTTTCAAAAAGGGCATTTTGAAAAGTATATATTCGCATAGTATAAACAAATATGTTAAAACAAGGGGGAGATACCAAAGAAAGAGAAAAAAATACTCATCGTGAATTGTTGAATCGAAAATCAAAAGAAAGGTCAAAAGATTCAAAACTCTTACTGTTACTCGCTCTTCAGGACAAAGCGTATAGATACATGCTAAATGACTAAAAAATTTAGTGAGTGGAGATATTTCCAGAGAAAAATCATCACGACTCGCAGACGAATTATCCTTAAGAGAAAACAGCCATTCCTCTGGAATTAAATTTGCTATTTTTTTTATTCACAACTTTACAAGGACTAATGTTTTTACTTAGTCTTATATTCCTCCCACTTTTTTTTTTAAATTTATTAGTATATACCAGTAGTGAGAGTCAAAATGTCAGGGTTTTGGTATTTAAAATTCCTGATGATTTATGAGCCAACATAAAATATCTGCTAAAATTTCCCTCGCATCGTTAAATATTTGAGCTAAAATCCTTAACCACATATTACAATAACAATCATACTTTCAATTGTACCAGTTACAGCATCCATTCTCCGTCAAACAACCCGACCGCATCCAAACAAAAGTAGCCGAAGTCGTATTCATTTGAACGTGCAAAGTCATAGTAGGGGTTTCAGTGGGAATTTCAATTCACAAACAGCCCCCAGCCTCATGTATACTGTTGAGGCAGTAATCTGATCAGTGAAGCCGGCTCCGGCAAACGACCCCACCGCATCCGAACAAAAGTTGACCAAGTGTAACCGATTTCGTCTTCATTCGGACGTGCAAATTCATAGTAGGAGTTTCAGTAGGGATTTTGATTCATAAGAAGCACTTACAAATTTAATGATAATGCGATCCAGTTTAAATTCAGTTTCCTTCTCCTAGAATGGTTAACACCCAAACCTATAGAACCGTGTCAGGCATGCTATTTTACACATAACGAGAAATGATGGATTCCTGCCTTTACCAAGGGTATTTAGCGCGTAAGTAAATGTAATGAATTCCATTTGAATTCGAACCCTGCTCTTCGATTCTTCAGACCGAGCTGCTAACTATTACTGCACTAAGCCTTCATATGCACATGAATGCAGGTCATTATATAAATAAGTAAAGGGGTACAAATGAGATGATTTGAAAAATACATGTATTTTTTTCTGAAGCAGACTTTAAGCCCATGACAGCTTTAACGCCTCCTCTAGCTTCTGTTTCATCCTTCATTTTCTCTTTCTTTCTTACTTTTCATCACTGAAACAAAAGATGGTCACTGATGTGTCTTTTCGGTTTTCCCTCCTGATCCAAATGGAATAGTCAATTATTTATGAGGTACAAACAGACATGCATGATTATGAGAATATATACATTTCGAAATATCTGTTTTAAATGTATAATAAACTTTATAAATATGCAGAATAAGTAAAACATTAAGAAGGCCGACGAATGTCTCGACTTAAATGGTTCACTACTGCGCTTAAATTCAAAATGTCTTGGTACCATAGCGAAGAGCGATATGTATTCTGTTTAATAAAGAAATGTGGGACATGGCCGAAGTAGGGATTGGGGAAAGGGCGGTTTTCTTCTGTCTTAACTATAACTTAACTAGCCGCAAACACTGACCCAATCGTACGAACCATATTCCTTACACCAAAACAACACATTCTTACACGTACCTTTCTTAAAATATCTACCATAATACCTGATTGTCTCTATGAAAATACAAACTAGTCCCCATATTTACAATTCATTGTCTGTGGGGGAGGAGGGGAATAAAACAAGAATTCTAAATAACTAGCCCCAATGAGTATTCACAATATGAATACAATACTATTTACAAGAAACTAAAGAAAATAATATTACTAATAAAAACCTCAACAATCACTAAATGTGGCAGAAATATCAGTTCACTGGACGAAATCATTGCAGGACTATAATAGTGTAAAACATTCATTCATTCATTCATTCCAAGCACTCACACTGATATGCGCTCATTCAGACACAACAAAAACGAAAAAACACTCACGCAAAACGAAAGGCGCATCCACTAGCGAACTGACATTACTGACCACCTAACGAGGGAGGGTTGGGGATAGCGAAGAGCGATATTTATACTGTTTCATACAGAAATGTGGCACATGGCCAAAAAAAGGGGATTGGGAAAAGGACGGTCTTCTTCTGTCTTAACTGTAACTTAGCTAGCCGCAAACACTGACCAAATCGTACTAACCATATTCTTTACACCAAACAACACATTCATACGTACCTTTCTTACTACAACCACCATAATACCTCTTTGTCTCTATGAAAACACTAACTAGTCCCCATATTTACAATTCATTGTCTGTGGGGGAATAAAACAACAATTCTAAAAACTAGTCCCAATGAGTATTTACAATATGAACACAAAAAACTATTTACAAGAAACTAAAGAAAAATAAGATTAGTAATAACCCCCCCACACAATGACTAAATGTGGCAGAAACACCGGTTCAATGGCCGAAATCAATGCGGGACTATAATAGTATAAAACATTCATTCATCCCAAGCACTCACACTGACATGCACTCATTCAGACACAACAACAAATACGAAAAATACCACTCACGCGAAACGAAAGGCGCCCCGCATCCACCGGCGAACCGACATCACTGACCACCTAACGAGGGAGGGGATGGCGAATTAAACTTAAAGAAAAATAGGGACAGAAATAAATACCCTAGCTAAGTTAACTGAAAAAGGAAACTAAAGCATCAAAAAAGGAAACCTAAGCTAGCCTAGTTTCGGGATGTGTTGCACAAGTTCAACAAAATCCTCAGCAATATCCACTCATGGTCAGCCCCTTTCACACGATACAAGCGCGCAAGATTCACCCACTTTTTGCTGAATTCTGATGAGGTGAGCCGCCGCCTTTCCATCCTAATCTTGACTTTAAGCTGATGCTTAAAGTACAAGATCAGTTGAATTCTTGAATGTCATAGCCTTCCAGAAGTGTGTCTGAGTAATTCACATCGCGTCTTAGACATTTTTTGTTATACAACTGCAAAGAGGACAAACAATACATTCTTTCATAATATGGTATAAGTCTTTGTAATTAATCAGCTTCAGCTTCATTTTAATTAGTCTGAAACATTTATTGTTAAAAGTTGAATTTCCTGACTTTCTTCACCTTATCGAATTGCCGCCTCATTAACTCTTTGCCATTTCAAATCTCTCAGTGTTTTTATTTTTAATTCAACTCCAAAAAAAGTATCTTCCCTTTCTTATCCAACCAATAAACGTGTTTCTTTCCGAGATAAGTATGACGGCGAAGATAGTATCTTTGAGTCCTTACGAAGGTACGCATGCGCACTGAGGCCCTCACCAGCGCTAGCATCCTTGTCTGCACACAGATATATTTTTATAGGACAAGACTACATAGCCGAAGCATAAATCTAGGGATAACTTAAACATATATACTCATTTCGTTCGTGATTCAAAAGCAAGAAAATTGTACAAATAAAACAAGAAAGATTTTACTACTGTATTTTATGGATCCGTTTCCCAATATATACACAGGCTCGTATATTAGGAGACATCATTTAATTTATCGACACAAGTATATTGATTTGGGAATCATTTGATGTCATGTAATTTCAGTCTCTTGTGAATGACAAACAGATTAAAGCACGCTTTTCTCATTTTAATTTTGTATTAGTTCGAACAAAATAAATTACCATCTTTGTGTTGTGATTGACGTGGTTGTAATTTTCTTTCTATTTTTTTCGCAACCTTCCATTTAGTTTATATGCCTATATACACACTGGTGCAAATTAATTGAAACCAAACGAATAAATCCGTTACAATTTACATTTCGTTCGTATTTTTCCAATGAAACATGACACAGTGCACACATTAGTAGTTCGTATGTTCATTCCACAAAGTCGTTCCTTGCAGATTGATCACAGATTCTCCGTTGGATTTAAATCAGGAGAGTTTCCAAGCCAGACTATAGTACTTTGGTTTGCCTTATACCAAGGTTTACTTGTTGGTGCACCGATACAATTTTCGTTAGGTTCCGTGGAGTAACGTCCATCGTAGAGAATAGCCATAGGACAACTAATTGACAATTGAAACAATAGTGTCTGGGCGTAATAAAAATCAGATGCAATCACGGATGACACAATATATTTCAAGGCCAAGCAAATTTCATCATACACGCAGAAAATAGATTAATATTACTGCACACTATTAAAAATAAACTAGTCTGAGGAAATATAGAAATCAATTGCACTGACCCTATATTGAATAAAAATGAAGTGGGTGTTTCTATTAATTTGCGCAAGGGTGTACTATATATCCTTTTAAATCTTGGCATCAATTGTTATAGATTGTGTGTCATCTACTTTAATTTTTTTATTATTTGTATACGTTATCAAAACAAAAATGAGTAAATGTGACATTATATTCCCTGAGTCACTAACGGGCCGCGGTATCTATGTGCACTTTTGTTGTAGCTGAGAACTGATTTGAAGATTACAGACACACAAAAAACCATTGATAAACGTATGAATCCATGATTCTTCTTTTCTGGAAATAAATTATGTAGAAATCTATGCCAAGAAAGGAAGAAAATTATAAGAACACAAAAAAAAATTAAATAAAAATCTTAACCGCGGTACGTTGTCACTCATATTTAAAGAAACTTGTACAAAGGAGCGAGTGATCCAAATACACAATTATATATATATATATATATATATATATATATATATATATAGAGAGAGAGAGAGAGAGATAGATAGATAGATAGATAGATAGATAGATATGGAATGTGCTGCACTTGTTCAAACTGGTGAATCACGCTAGATAAGGCGCTATCTCCCAGAAACTCTAGTTGACGCGCCAGCTATATATATATATATATATATATATATATATATATATATTAAAAAGAAGAGAGTTACCGTAGCCGTTGCAGTTCAAGAAAGAAATTCGGATTACTGACACATAAAAAGAGAATGCCTCTTAACGAGAATATTTAACATCGAAAAACATGAATGAGAAATAAAAATTAATTACCTTTACCTGATGACAGTCACGAGACCAAAAACACGTGTAGTAAAATTTTGGAAAATAAAGCATAATATTTTTAAAATAATGCTCATTACAACCAAAAACGTTTGCGGTATCTCTCTTCTTTTAATATACACTCTTTTCTCTCGTTGGAACTATAACCTTCTTCCATATATATATATATATATATATATATATATATATATATATATATATATATATATATATATATATTTGGTTGGATAGATGTGAGTTTGTGACCCTGGGTTTCACGCTTTTAGCGATCGTCAGACAAAGTGATTAATGTTTTAAAAATTTGGGTTTATGTAGATTGCGTGTATTGGTGTTATTGTGGAAGTGGTGGGGGAAATTTCGTCGTTTTGTCATTCATCGTACTAACGCAAACATCGATGTATGCAGAGACATATACATACTTGGTCGTCCGTCGGGACTCATGCATATATAAACATATGTCGCCAGTTTCGGCTATGACATATGTATGTATATGGGTGGTGTTATGTCTATACATACGCATTTGTATGTTGAAATGTTGAAATTTAAAGATTGGAAGTGTGGCGGTAATGTTTCGTTAATGTCTCGTGAATGTATACATGTCATATATATCTCTGATATTGAGCGCTTTCTAATAAGTACCGCGCATATAATACATAAATAATTATACATATATATATTTATTTATATTTATATACACTTTTCATATATATATATATATATATATATATATATATATATATATATATATATATATATATATATATATATAAATGCCTTTTTTTGAAATATAATGTGCAACAAAATTATATCATTAACTTCTTTTGCTATTATTCTAGCATTTACGAGTATGAGAAGAAAATCATAGAATTTAATTAATTTTCGATAACCGCCATTTTGTCTTCTATAAAAGGAAAATAATTTTTGCCTTTTATTTAATCGTTATTTACATTAAAATAATTTTAGTCATTAACAAAACAACAACTCTGCCTCCATCTTGACTATCAAAAATGAATGCCTCGTGGCATAGTTTTAAAGCCGACATATCATCAGCACGATTACAAGGCGACATAGCGATACCTTGCAATATCACCGATGTTTGGATGCTTACTATCAAAATGTGTAAATATCATATGAAGATACAATTATGATACCTCTTAAAATAGTTCTTCTTGTATTTTCCTTTACAGTTACACATTCAGTAATTTGTGAAATTAATTAACTAATGGATATGCAATGTTATCGCTCTTGACCTGGTATCTCGAATATAACTCCATTTCTTTTCAATGTATTTAAAGTTAATAATTCTGTGAACATTGTGCAGTGTAAATTTAAGATCAAGATCAAGTTAATAAGTTAAGCTACGGACTTACTGATTTATTTTTATGTATATATATATATATATATATATATATATATATATAAAGAACAGTAAGATATATATTCCGGTGTTCTTATACATATTTTTATTTTTACAAAATAGTGCTCAATGTAAATTTCCAGAGCATTAATATTATAAATTAATTGATTTAAAATATGTTTTTTTTCGCTACACAGTTCTAATCATGTTTAAAAAATGGAAGCTAAAAGCCCTGAATTTAATTTTGTAATTAAATTAAAGACATTTGTTCCATTTCATCCTCAAGCGAATTCTCTTGAGGATGAAATGGAACTAATGTTTTTAATTTAATCAATTAATCTATAATATATATATATATATATATATATATATATATATATATATATATATATATATATATATATGTATAATGATTTTTCTATGACTATTTTCATGTTAGTAGTTCTAGTTGTTCTAATACTCCCTCTTGATTGTTACCTCGACTAACTTATTTTATAGCTACTACTACATTACTTGGTAGGTCGCATTGTTTTACTGTTGAGGTAGACAGATGTAACCGTAAGTTCAATCCTAATAGTTTCTTTTCAAACCTATCACCTCTGGAATTTTCTTTCATTTTTTTTTCTTTACTTTACCACTTTCTTCTTTATGCGCTATGTCCCCTCAGGATGTAGGTGATCATGGCTCTCCACAACTTCTGTTCCCTGAAGCTCTTAATAAATTTTGCATTTCTCTTATTTCTCCTACACTCTTCTCCGTCATCCATTTCATCAAATTAATTAAGTATTTCATGTGTTGCTTCTGCCATATCATCAATCTTTCCTGTGAGTATCAGATTTTCCAAACCCTTTGTCCCCAGTAAGTGCCCAAGAAACCTCAAGTACCTCTTCCTGATGTTATGTATAAGTTTCGATTGTGTTTTAATTTTATCTAACATTTCGTCGTTCCTCATATGTTTCGTCTATGATATCCACAGCACCGTTCTGTAGAATCACACTTCTGTTTCTTTAACTTTTCCTTCATCTTGAAGAGATTGTCCAACACTCGTTGCCGTACAGGTCGACAAATATCACCTCACAGTTTAATAGACTTTTCCTTGTTTCTAGCGAAGTTTTTCTCTTTGTTAATACTCGGTTTAGCTTTTGCAATGTTTCTTTGGCTATCCCTATACACCTTTTTTAAAACACTTCCCATATATTTAAATTTCGGCACTTGTTTATTTTTACTGTCTCTGATTTGCAAATCACATTTTGGGTTTAACCTTTCGCTAACAACCATTCATTTATGCAACCGACTTCTTATACAGTGCTATAAAAATAGATCGACTTAGGTCTTCCGGGATATCTGTTGTAGATTTTATTTATTATTTCTCTAATCCTGTCTATGCCGAATTCGTCTAAGGCGGCCAATTCTTTCTGGCCCTGCCGTGTTGTTTCTCTTCAATTTAGTGCAGATTGCAATTCACATTTGCAGGTTGGGAATATTAGAATCAAGCAGAGGCGGAAGTTTAAATGTCTGGGAAGCTTCTTTACAGAGGACGGTAAGTGCGACACTGAGATCCCTAGACGTATTGGGATGGCCAAGGACACATTCCAAAAGCTGGTAGAGTATTGCGAGACAGGAAGGTTTCTTGATAACAAAGAAAAGAACACCGAGCTGTTATGTGACATCTGTCCTTCTTTACGGCAGCGAATGTTGGACAATTTCTTCAAAGATAAAGAATAGACTCGAGGCGACATAGATGTAGTTCTACAGAAGGATGCTGAGGATATTATGGACGGAGCGTGTGAACAACAATGAAGTTTTGAGAGGATGCAAACAAGGAGAAGGCTTATACTTAACATCGGCAGCTGAAGTTTCTAGGACATGTAATAAGGAAGGAAGGCCTGGAGAATCTGATACTCACAGGTCGAATAGAAGGAAGTAGAGACAAGGGAAAGCAACTCGTGTCATACCTGGCGAGCTTGAGCAGGTGGTTGACAGAACGGGGTCTGGGAGGGGAAGCAGAGGGAAAGAACAGTTGCATGGGATAGAGAAAGGGGGAAAACCATGATCGCCTACGTCCTGAAAGGACATGACACATAAAAAGAAAGAAGTGCAGGGTTCTCTTACAGGGTCAAATAGACGAATGGGGGGGGGACATAACCAACAGTACGAACGACAAATAACAGAATATAATTTAATTACTTTTATTTATAACAAGACAACACATGAACATATTGGTGTGCGGAAAGATGTATGCGTTATATAAGAGATATGAAACGTCAAAGCAAACACTTAATTTAGTAGCTCATCTGAAATTAAATAGTTTTCTCTTTTCCCTTGTTTCTCTCTTTCTCTTGTTTTATAATTCTCTTTTCATTTTACTTTGAGTTCAAGCCTTTTTCGAACTTCCGGCTTTTGTCTTTTGTGCTGTTATTCTTTCAAGACTTTTATAAATGCAGACCCCAAATGATGGTTGCAGAATTCATCATTCAGTTAGGAACGTTTCGGCGCTATGTCCGTCATACCGTGTATTTGGTATATGCAGTATAGTGAGTTCGTCACTTGGAACTGGACTTCATTACGCGATTTCCTTCGCTTGACGTTGACAAGTGAAAAAGCTGTTGACCGTTTAAGATCTGCTGCCCGACTGGTGCTTCCAATATTTTCCCGCTCAACTGTCCGTACTCGATCACGTGATTCCGCACGTGTGTGAGAAGCTATTTTTAGCTCTCGTCCGAATCTGTTTCTGAAGTCTGACAGACTCAGTTGTTCTGAAGTCGGCGACTCCTACGACAGACTGAAAAATAGAGGGTGAGTGAATGTAACATATTATAAAGAGGGGGAAACAGAGATAGTCGGCTAAGTGTATGTGTGATTAGTGATTTAGATGCGTAAGTACTTAACAATACATTGATTTTCCAAGCCTATCTTAGATGTGGCCCAAGGCCGAATGCATGGGGCACTCAGTAAGGATCGAAATCACTATTCAGTCGTAATTGTTCAAGCGTGACCACCTTGCTAATCATTACACCGCCTCGAGGTGCCCAAAATCCGTAACACTATATATTAGATACGGGTTTGTAATGTTGCTTCTCTGGGAAAGCGGTTTCAGTGAATTAAGTCACTTTTCTCTCACCTTGACTGAATTTAGCAGTAATGCTCTACCTTGAGCGGCTCTCTTCTCTTAAGACTGGGTAAACGTAAAAAATAACTGAGGTAGAAATATCGTGGAAATGGCGGAAGATTCTAATTTAATTTCTGATTTGAATCCCATTCAAGAATATTTTCCGTATTTAAAAGTAATGTGGCAAATTTAGTTATCATTTTCAGGTCTCAGGCAGTTGGAATAATTCACACCGTGAAATTAAAAATCTTTTGTTCAATTTAAAAACTTCAGTGATTTACCATAATAAGCTTATTATTTCCCTATTTCGCCATTTATGCTTCTTCGTAAACGCGCAAAGATGTTCATCCGTTTGAATAAATGAATGCATCGTCCCAATGAATCGCTTTAAGCGACATTTGACGGCGAAATTCCCATTCACACTGTCTATAGCAAGGAGACATTTTTCTAAGAAAGGGAAAAACATTCATCGTTGTTTTAATTCCAATTAATTTTTTTTTTTCATTTCGGTTTAATTCAACTGAATTGTAATTCTTCCAGTCATATTAAAAAAAAAAAAACATCTTGCATATAATCTTTTATTAATATATACAACAAAGATGTAAAATGCTCGAAGCTATTATTAAAAATAAAGAAACAATGCACATTAAATAAATTATCTTTCTCCATCGGGGATGGCATTTTAAAATGCGTATAATGTATTTAAAAGCATATAAAATATTCATACGCGTATCTAAAATAAATAATATTAATACATATTAATAATAATGTTATTAAATATTCTACAGATTTAGTAAAAAGAAGCTATAAAAAATACTTCTACAGATAGCATTTACAAGTTAGAGTTGCCGATTTAGCACTTTTGCCGATTAAGCACTTTTGGAGTGAGATCTAGAACTTTCTTTTACATTGAATTTAGCTTCCATTAACTCGGTGTCCAGTTCTTTTAATTAATACTTACAGCTTTGTACAAATTAATTGAAACACCTGCTTTTGTTTCCTTTTTTTTTTTTTTTCACCATATGGTCAGTTTTTGAACCACTGTTGTGACATGGTGTAATCGATTTCTATTTTTTCCTCAGATTAACACAGTGGGGTGCGGGAATATAAATCTTTTTTCGGGGTGTATGATGAAATTTGTTTGGCTTTGAAAAATATTGCGTCATCCGTGATTGCATCAGATTTACATCACGCACAGACACTATTGTTTCAAGTGTCGATTAGTTGTCCTACGCCCATTGTCTGCGATGGACGTTACTACAACGAAGCGTACAAAAATTGTAACGCAGCAAGAACACAATGGCAAGCCTTACTAGTGAATTAAATCAAAATACTATCGACTGACACGGGAATTCTCCTGATTTAAATCCAGTCGTGAATCTTTGGTCAAACTGCAACGAACAACATCGTGGAATGGACATACATAGTAGTAATATGTGCACTGGGTCGTGTTTCATTGGTAAAAATACAAAAGAAGGTAAATAATAACGGAATTATTTGTTTTGTTTCAATTAATTTGAAAAAAGTGCGTATCATTTCATAAATAAGAAAATTAATTAGATTATGATTTACAGATGATAAATGCACTGGAAGTTAGCTCGATCTTTCTACAAAAAAGAACTCATTCGCCAACTCTGGTTCAATTTTAAATGTAGCATTTCACAACGTGTCAGGATATAGCGAGCACAATCGGAGTCTATCTTACTGACATCATTTCTCAATGGTTTAATGTAGCCGAAGAAAAAAGAAAAAGGACGAAAACACATAAATTTAGGGGGAGCTTATCCAATATATTATCCTCAATATACAACAATGTAATCGAAAATTGGAAAAATTAGTAAAATAAAAATAATACACAATATTCTTTCATAAAACTTGTTTGATTAGAATGTTGCTGCCTAATCTGATGCTGAATGAGAATTCAGTGAGTTCGAATACCAGTCGATGTCATTACATTCACTTATACGCAAACACCCTTATGAACCCATCTCTTCTCCCCCAGTTATGTGTTAAATAGCAGGACAGACTAGTGTCTATAGCCTTGTTTAGCAACCATGCTACCGTAGAAAGCACTGGCAAACTACTGCGAGAAAATCTACAAACGCTCTTTTCCAACATGTCTTGAGACAGCAGGGAAATGTAAGCTCTTACAATTTGTATGAGAAAAATATCTCATCATATTGAGGTGCAGTCTACAGCACGCGGAGTAAGTATTTTTAAATATATATATATATATATATATATATATATATATATATATATATATATATACTCGCCTCTCGCTCGACTCTCCTGTTGAATTCGGCGTATGAGGGTCAAGCAGATCAGTTCCCAGGAAACCGACAAACCGACAACAACTCATGAGGACCATCCACACTTTTCGAAGGGCCGAATTCAGAGACCTGGTGCACTATGTGCCACAAGGTCCCCAAACGACCCCTCCGCAGGTTTTGAATTCAGAGTTGTCATTCTAGACCAGTTGCCAATCAAAGGCTATAGAACCATAGCTGGATGAAGAACAAGAAGATTCACACCTTTCCCAGGTGTATTAGCACGCAAGCGAATGTAATGTATTCGACTGGAATTCGAACTCGGCTCTCCGATTTCTCAATCCAAGCCCCGCTATCGTGCCTCCAAGTGTGTGCGTATATATATATATATATATATATATATATATATATATATATATATATATATATATATAATCGATCAGCCAAGTGACATATTTGATATGTGTTAAACCCAGCTTGAAGCAAGCGGATTTCTAACCACACTGGTGAGCTGTGATACAGCGAAACAGGTATGTATGTGGAAGACTATATATATATATATATATATATATATATATATATATATATATATATATAACAGAAGAAGAGTTGGATGAGTCTAATAGTGACTACGAATGTACATTAGCTCGGAAAACTCACTCTGATGTTCTGATAAGAAAAGAACTCCAGAATTTGTTGGTGAGAGCCTTAGACGGAGGAAGTGCATCAAGTGAGAAGGTAGTGTTGCCCTGGATCAAGAGAGTCGCTGATAGAAGATCCGATGTCCCGCAACAAGACTCTGCACCATGCCACACAAGTAGGAGACGCAGTCATGGATAATTTCTGTGACAAAATCACCCCTTATATCTGGCTACCTAACTCCCCAGACTGCAACGCCCTTGATTAATATGCGTGGAGCTTAGTTGAGCAAGAGATCAACAAAACTCCTTGTAACACCAAAGTTGGGCTGAAGGCCAAGATTATGACAGCATTCGCCTATTAAATAAGGAGACTGCCCAGAATAGTTGCAGGAGATTTTGAAGTCATCTTGAGGTCGTTGTTGAAGCCAATGGCTATATTACGGAAGAAATTTACTCGTCATTATTTCAAGATATTTTTATCTAATTTTAGAATATATATCTGTTAAAATGAGATGTCAGACTTATATTCATTTTTGCAAAATTTAGACGACAATATATCCTTCGCACCCTTTATGTCGCATACACTGATTAGCTGAAAAGAAAATTTAAAATATATTTTAAGTAAAAATCTTAACTTTACATTCAGAATAAAGCAACATTACCATAGTTAAAAATGGTAATGTTATTAATACTCTGATTAAGAAAACTCTAATATTAACGTCAACCTTGCATTATCGATATGAAAATCCAATATAAAAAGTTAAATGAGCCAAATTATTTTAATTAAGTAACTATTTCTCAATAATGACTTAGCAAATAAAAACCCTTGTTGAAAAATTTGTAATAGGTAATGGTGAGAGTACACGTTTCCATGAGGGAAACATTCGCCACTCATTGACCAAAAATTTAGCATTGCTACTGGATAAAATTTATAAAATCATTCTCTTAAAACAGTGATAAGGCAAAAACTATGTGTAACAAAAAACTATGTATAGCTATCCATTACTGATTTATTTTTATTTTTGCACTTAAATTCAGTAATGGTTAGCTACACATAGTTTTGCCTTACCATTTTCACCACTTTATGATGATCTCAGGAGATGGAAAATACTTGGGAAATCAAAGTAATTGATAGCTACACATAGTTTTTCTCTCAACAGTTGCAACCCTGAAGATGATCTCAGAAAGAGATGGGAGGTACTTGTGAAATAAAAGTGAGTTTCACTGTCACAGTGCATTTCTTACCTCATTTTATTGTAATACAATGAAAAATATTCGTGAATATGAACGGATTATGCTAAAAATAAACAGCCATAATATTTGTAATTTAGTTAATCAGACATGCCTAAAATTGAATTTGCTGCCTTAATACACACACACACGCACGCACGCACACACACGCACGCACACACACACACATATGTATGTATGTGTGTGTGTGCGTATGTAGGCAGCAAATTCACTTTTAGTCATGCCTGATTAAATACATTAGTGTATTACAATCAAATGATGCAAGAAATGCATTATAACTGAGAAAATCGCTTTTATTTCCCAAGAGGTTTCAATCTCTTTCTGAGATCATCTTCAGTGTAGAAAGTAATAAGACAAATCTATGTGTAGCTCGCCATTACTGATTTTTTTTTCTGTTTGTTTTTAAATGCAATGGTTGATAGTCATTCTTAGCGTTTATTAGAACGTGAGAAAATTTTTTACTATGGATTTTTTCTTTTTTGTTGGAATGTCAGTATCACGCGCGCATTACGGCGGGAAAAAAACTGCTCCTTTTATAGGCCTTTTAAAACATTATTACAGTATTCGTAGCTGTAATTTATTTAATCAGACATGCCTAAAAGATATATATATATATATATATATATATATATATGTGTGTGTGTGTGTGTGTGTGTGTGTGTGTGTGTGTGTGTGTGTGTGTGTGTGACCTAAATTGAAAAGACAACTGGAAACGTCTCAACTTTGATCTGAAAACCTGGGAAGCTGAAACATCAAACCGAAAGGAGTGGCGTAAGACATGTTTCATTAAATTAAATGATTTTTAAGACAATCGACTGAAGCATCGTGATCAGCCTCGTCAAGCTCTGTAGCAGAGACGACATCAAAATCCTGTTTTAACAAATTTCATCTGTCAGTGTGGCCTTGTCGCCCGCATCAAGGGCGGACTAGTATCACACTTAAGAAAACATAAAGGAAATATGCCTTTCTCTTACTTGATTTTCTCCACAATAACCACTTCTGGCATGCATAAGTGTAAAACAAAAGCACCACTCAATACTGACCCTTATTTACCGATCACGATAGGAAAGTCCACTATATATATATATATATATATATATATATATATATATATATATATATATATGTATGCTTATTATTATTTTTTTACCCTGTTCTTTTCAATTTGTCGTTATTGTTTATCAGATACTTTGTTAATTCTGTTTGTTGGGTTTTTCTGCCAATTATATTTAGCCATACCTATTACTTTACGTTATAGCTGATAATATAAAAATAAAAGCTATGCTTTAGTCGCTAACATAATATGAGCAAACACGCTGTCATTAGTTTAATCTATTTTAATCAAATACATTCAAACTAGAGACAATTTAAGGCAGAATTAAATATGGGATAGTAATTTTGCGTTGCGCGTCGTCTGTGGATTCTCATTGTCCATCTGCAATTTATTAGGAAGAGTTACTCAATGACAGGCATTTTTCTTTCTTGTTTTGTTATTTTCTGGAAGACGTAGTGGTTGTCGTTACTTGGTGAAACCGCGAAAAATAGAAAAAAAGACAGAAAGGCAGAGAAAGATAGAGATAGACAGAGAGAAATATAGAGAGGGGAAGAGAGAGAAAGAAGCGAGGTTTCTTGCATCATTTCTTGCTCATTTTTCTAAGCACATTAAGTTATCGCTGGTTTGAATCTTCTTCGCACTATGAATCACATTCGTGTCCCCAGTTGAAATCACGGGTGCAAAAAGTAATCTGTAAGAAGGATTCGCGGACAAAGTCGCGGATGTTACTACTGCTTTCCTTTCTCGTTAGCTTCCCTGTGCCTTTTCTAGAAATAGCTTCATGGTAAATCTTTCCTCTTTGATACCTAGATTTTATGAATTTAAGCCTTCTACTAGGTGTGCGCTGTGGTGTCATTGATATCGACTGGAATTCATAGGTCGGAGAGCCGAGCTCGAATTTCAGTTGAGTTCGTCACGTCCACTTACGCACAAATATCCTGTGACGTCCCCAGCCCTGCTCGTTCCTCGCTGCTTCGTTCCTCGCTGCTTCGTTCGTTCGGGTGCCGCCGCTCCAAGCGTGACGTCCGCCTGTCTGCGTCAGTCGTGCTATCCCGTCCTGTGACGACCAACTGGCTTGGTATCGGTCGCGGCATCCAAATGTGACGTTCTAACCTTTTGGTGATTCGGATGGGAATCTGGTTAGATTCGATATCAACCTCGTCGTTCCCAATTCGCCTCCAACGTCTGGTTACCGAAGTAACTACTTTGATCTCCAGTCTGCCTACCCATGTTGTGAATTGATCTTAGGCAGACAAAATCAATCAGTCGTCGGGGCCGTAATGCAAGTCGAGTTCGAATAAGGGTGGTATCGCACAAATAGATGTAAAAGAAAATAAAATAATAACTCGAAAAGTTCAAAGGTATCAAAAAAAGGATAAGAATACTTTATATCTGGTTGCTGGATACATAGGACTGCGTCTATCTCCTGACCAACTATATGGATTCGTGACACGTTGTTTTTGTTAGGCGAGTCTTAACATCTTAAGTTGTCTGTTCTTTAAGAAACTGGTTCTTGGTGTATCTTCAGGCGATAGTCGTAAAACTTGTTTTGGTGGTATGAATCTAAGTCGCTCTTCAAAAATAAATTGTTCTTGGATTGAAGATGAGTTCGGAAGTTGCCCGAATCTTAGTCAGCTAATGCGAGGCGGGACCCACTTCAACTGCGAACTGGAAACTCTGGAAAACTGGAACTAAACTCAACTGAACTGATTTTCGCTCGCTGCGACTTTGCTTATATGGACGCCGACCAAAACCGGGGTGGGCTTTGTTGGGGTTGGTTTGAGGTTCCCCGATAATTCCAAATCCAGAATCCCCTTCTTTTGTTTTCGGTCAGGAAAAATTTATTAGTTCCATTTTTGGAAGTCTTCTCTTACCATACCCTCAGAGGGCGTCAACGATTTTCCTACTCCTTCGCAATAACATCTCATCCTATCCTCTTAATGAGTGGTAGCAGGCCTCCCCCCTGCATCACATGATCACCTCCGGCTGGCTCCCGCTAACATTCAGCAAATGGGCGTTCAACAGCTTGGGTGTGACCAGACTAGCCTTGTTTCTTAAAAAAATATCTTGCTCAAAGAAAAAAAAATTATCTCCTCTTTTTCTTTTTTTCTATTTCCCTTCTTTCTTTTCTTTTCTTTTCTCTCTTCTTCTCTGGCCGCCAACAGAACAAAACGACCTGTAGTGTGATAATCTCAATTCCTATCCCAAGGTCACTTTCATCTGGACTTCGTCAATCAGATTTTCACCAATTATCAGGTGGGTGGTCAAACAGACGCATTCACTTCTCGGCGCCAACCACTGATACGATGGACGATTTAGCCATTTTTCTGATAATATTGTTTCGCTGTCACCGCCAGATTTCAACACAACCCAGATACCTTCTCTAACGATATCTTTCCATCGACAAAGACTTAACCTATTTTCTCTTGGTTTTTTTTTTTCAGCTCGTGTGTGATCAACGGGCGACCTATTAAATTTTTATCTCTTTAGAATTCTGTGGAAGCCCCAAATGGCATTCCCGTGACACAGTTAAATGTTTATCTCGTTAGAATTATGTCTCTGATGCCAGCTAGCCGTTCTGGAATTCGTCAATTAGATTTTCGCCAGCACCAAGTGGCTGTTAACTATTTCCGATAATATAGGTCCGCCACCCGGACACAGTTAATTTTTATCTATTTAGAATTCTCGACAATGGCAATGTAACCCTTCACCATTTTTCATTATCAAAATAACATCGCTAAATGTCCCTTTTTGATGGCTTTCTTTTATCATCTAAGTATTTTTAACTCTCGCCTCTCTTTTTCTTCCCCTTCTTTTCTTCCTTTACCTTGCATCCCTAAATGGTGTCACATCCTTAGGAAAGATATGAAGCTTTGGGTTGAATAGCAGACTGGGTCTCATAGCTTTGGTTGGTGACCACTATGCCACTGAATTCAACGGCAATCTACCGCGAGAAATGTTTTCTGCCAGGTCAATCATGAATCGAAAGCTTCTTTTATTTATGATACATAATTGACTATATTTTCAGCAAGGTCTTATCATGTTCTAAGTTTGTCGTTACTTGGTGAAACCGCCAAAAATAGAAAAGGAGAGAAAGAGAGAGAGAGAGAGAGAGAGAGAGAGAAGTGAGAGAGGTAGAGAGAGAGAGAGAAAGAAGTGAGGTCACTTGCCTATTTTCTTTTCTCATTTTTCTACGCTTATGAAGTTATCGCTGTTTCGAATCTTCGTTGCACTTTGAATCTCATTCGTGTCCTCAATTAAAATCACGGGTGCAAAAAGTAATCTGTAAGAAGGATTCACGGTCAAAGTCGCTGACTATTCTACTGCTTCCCCTTTTCGTTTGTTTTCAAGACCTAGATTAAGATTTCAACCTTCGTCAATATATTGTACATTGCTGGCTCATCTTGCCTGGTGTTTCTCCTATATATTTAGAGATTCTTGATAGAATACAAAACATAACCAGCAATGGTTCTGACCTGGAATCTCGGCTTCAGTCACTTTCAAAACCAGCGTAACGTAGCTTCCGTGTGTCTTTTCTAGAAATAGTTCTATGATAATTCTTCTGATAACCTTTCTTCTTTGGTATCCAGATTTTATGAATTTAAGCCTACTACCAAGTGTGCGTTGTGGGGTCATTGTCACACATTATCGAACTTTAGAGAACATATACGATTCTCTATGTTTATGAATTACTTTAATAGAATATACGACTATACAGCTTTCTCGTAGATACACTTGTCACAATTCTAAGCGAAGTGTCACATCACTACGATGCATAGAAATATAAAATATATATCAATATGAGACAAATCCTTGCTAATATCCAGTAACAAAATACTAATCAAATGTAACACATTTAAAAGTAATCAGAAAATATGAATAGGCGTTCGTCATTGATATCGACTCGGATTGATAGGTCGGAGAGCCGAGCTCGAATTCCAGTCGGGTTCGTTACGTCCACTTACGCACAAATATCCTTGAGAAAAATATGAAGCTATGGGTTGAATAGCAGGACAGACTGGGTCGCATGGCATTGTTTGGTGACCGGTATACCAATGAATTAAACGGCAATCTACTGCGAGAAATGTTTTCTGCCCAGTCAGTGATGAATCGAAAGCTCATTTTATTTATGGTACATAATTGACTATATTGTCGGCAAGGTCTCATCAAGTTCCAGTTGACATAGCAAGATGTGAACGTACGTTCGAGGCTATCTGTTTCTCTATTTTGGAATCTTCTTCCGTTTTTTTTTCTTGTTTTTTTTTGCTTTGTTTTGTTTTCCCCGCCATTTTTGACCTTCAAAACTTGAAACGTAATCGCTATATTTTCTCTTTTCAATTCTTTCACTTTTATTGAACTCTTTTTTTAATAATGTTTTCATTTTCTCATATTCTCTTACATTCAGTACCTGCAGGTGACTTTATGACATTGCTTAGGGTGAAATAATTTCCAAAAATAAAATAAAATACACCAATGTCATTTTTCTACGCCGACGAGGTCAAAACCACACAGTTGGGGTCATTTCAGACAAAAGTTCGCCTCAGTAAACTAGTATCTTGACTTATATTAACTAATGTGCTTAACACATTATTTTTACTTACGCTTAAATATTTCTTTCTTTAAGAAAAGCAATAAGCATTATTTCTATGATTTTCATTATTATTTTATTTAATTTAGCCCACACATTATCCAACTTTAGAGAACATATACGATTTTCTATGTTTATGAATTACTTTAATAGAATATACGACTATACAGCTTTCTCGTAGATACAATTGTCACAATTCTAAGCGAAGTGTCACATATCACCACGATGCATAGAAATATAAAATATATATCAATATGAGACAGATCCTTGCTAATATCCAGTAAAAAAATACTAATCAAATCTAACACATTTAAAAGTAATCAGAAAATATGAATAGGCGTTCGTTTAAATTCTCAAAATCCACAATATATCACGGTCACCCGACCGCACAAATTTTTATAACTCAAAAATAAATTCACGCTTTCAAGACGTCACGAACACTGAAAATTTGGAAAATCTAAAATTAAAGATGCAAAGTATCACGAAACAGACTTTGAATTTTGTTTAGTTTCTTTTTAAAGATAATAAATGGAAAAAAATGAAAATGAGAAATCAGTTGAAATTAGTTAAAATTTCTATAACGCTAAAGTTAAAATAGAATAAGCGTTCAACCGTTTAACGTGAATCACGTATTGTCTCGCTCAAGGAGATTTTGTTCTTGTCAAGGGAAATTCTTTTTCTGATTACGCCAGTTCATCGACCAAATAACTTGATAAGACACCAGAAGTATCGAAACAAAATTGAACATTGGTAGTGATCTTATAACATGCACCTGTCATAAATTTGAATATATATATATATATATATATATATATATATATATATATATATATATATAGTTTATGAAAAACTAGGTAATCCGTATGGGTAAACTTAAGGAGGATATATATATATATATATATATATATATATATATATATATATATATATAATATTGAAAAACTGATTAAATAAATTACAATGTTTGCTTATTTTGATGTCTGTTCCTTTTTTATCATAATCCTTTCTTATTCACTTTTTTGTATTGTAATATACAGAAAAATATTCGTGAATATGAAAGGATTATGATGAAAATAAGCAGATATAATATTTGTAATTTATTGAATCAGATATATATATATATATAATAAATACGATAAATATATATATATATATATATATATATATATATATATATATATATATATATATATATATATATATATATATATATATATATATCTTGCTACTGTGAACATCGTATTTAATGAATATATTTGAGTGGACATCCCTGTTTTTTTAAAAGTGTAAATCTATGTTTACCAACCTGTGCATATAAGAGTCTTAATAAAGTACTCGAACTTGCATCCTCACGACATTTTAAAGTACATTAAAGAACCATCAAATGAAAAGTGAATAAGTTTAAAAACAAGGGAACTGTATATGGTGAAACTGGATCAGCATGCCACAACAGGAAGAAGAATCATCTTAGCTAAAAAAGATCAAGTAGAAAAGATCCAACTCAATCTATAAGACGTGAAAGAGAGTTTTCAGCTAGAACAGTGAAAAGAGCAGTGAAAAAAGCCTTGAAAATTAAATTGTACGTGAAACCTTTGAGCTAACTCGTTACCCTAGGACAGAAAGTTAGAAGGTTAGAGAGGGCAAATAAAGTCTTGAATAAGTTGGAAAATGGTCCTGGGTTAATATATATATATATATATATATATATATATATATATATATATATATATATGAACTTAATTTCAATCCTTCAGGAGCTTCCGATCCTTAGCTATGATTAATTAATAATGGTCATTTTCGTTTATGATCAATTTCTTCACGATTTTTCTGTTAAGCTTGGAGAATACGTATACGTTCTTATTGCTCAGAAAGTTCATATTGCTGTCATGCCTGGCGCCAAAACCATTCAGACATATCCAAAAACTCATCTGTATACAACCGTTTCCTATGATTAATAGTGAAGAAAGGGTTTCAGCGAACGAAACCCGAGTACTTTTTCAAAGATAATACCTCTATGATCGTTGTTGGAGTAGCGCTAAAGATTATAAACAAAAAATATATCAAATAAAATAATCCGCATCACCTGAGGACTGCCAACACGAGTAACAAATAAAATGTATAGTATATATAACTCTAAAAGTATATAATGACACAATTAAAATGTTAATATTCCATACGACTTCTAATAGATTATGAAAGAAACCCCCATCAGTACCGAAAAGATCAATAACATATACTGCGGTTCAGAGACCTGTTTTCAGTATAAGCTGCTCGGTCAATGAACAACAAATGATTACTTATAGGGAAACGGCTAATATTATCAGTACTATTACCATATAAACCTTTGTGCAAATTAATTGAAACAAAACGAATATATTCAGTTATTATTACTTTTTATTCGTATTTTTCCAATGAAACATGACCCATAGCACATTTTAATACTTCGTATGTCCATTCACGAAGTTGTTTCTAGCTGAGTAACCATAGATTCTCGATTGGATTTAAATCAGGAGAGTTTCCGTGCTAGCCTCTAGTACTTTGATTTGCTCACTGGTAAGTCTTGCCAGTGTGTTCATGCAATGTTACAATGTTTATACGCTTCCTTGAAGTGACGTCCATCGCAGACAATGGAGTAGGACAACTAATCGACAGTGGAGACAAAAGTGTCTGAGCGTGATCAAAATCTGATGCAGTTATGGATGACGCAATATTTTTCAAGGCTCAAAATTTTCATCATATACCTCGAAAATAGATTCATATTAATACATTCCACTGCAAATGACCTCATCTGAGAAAAAAATAGAAATCGATTTCACCCTGTCACTCCAGTGGGTCTAAAACTGACCGTATGTTGAAAGAAAGGAAACTGAAGTGGTTGTTTCAATTAAGCTGCACAACTTGTGCTATCCCTTCACAAATTATGTTAATTATGTTTATTCATGTTTTCTTGCTTTCTGTATGTCAGGTGAATGTTAAGTTCTCCACATATGTTTTTGCATTATCTATGCCAGAATTTTAAACTGTCTTTATATGATTGCTAGCTCCATCTATCTAGAAATGTCTATTTTTATTTAAACGTCGTCATTATTTATACCTTTTTTTTAAATTGACATGATTTGAGGAAGCTAGTAGATTTCTCTCTTATTCTCTTCTTCATGCTTTTGAATTAATTTTTGTAATGGATTTCGTACCCGGCAACGCAGTAAAGCCATTGAGAGTCAAGGGGTCAGTGGGTGTGGAAGAGTTAGAAACAGAAACATTTTTAAGCAACGCGAACAAGCGTAGCGTAATCACGAGGACGGTAGAAAGCATTTGAATTTTTTGAAGATGAAAGCTGACCGGAAAGCATGGAGTCAGAAGTGAGTTCCCTAATCGAGAGGTGCAAGAAAAGAAACTGTTAGCTTAGAATTTACGATAACATCTCGACAACGCAATTGAAAGTGATGAGACCTCGTTGACAGTTAATCACTTGGCTTAAATTTAAAGGCGCCATAGCGAATAGCTCATTCGAAGAATTACCATGAAATATTTATAGAAACGGTCCAGGGAAGCAACTTTACGGCGGTGGGAAAGAGACTGTAGTCAAGACGCCAGAATAGGGCCAATAATATTGCTGATCCTTTTTTTGGATTTTATCAAGGAATTCTAGATAATTAGCAGGAACACCGGACTGTATGTGGCAGCAATGTTCTAAACATGGACGAATGGTGGACTTACAGTATTTTCCGGCATGGAAGACGTACCCTAATATTGGAAAGAAATTTCTATAAAAAAAAGTCATTCTCATAAAAAAAATAAAACACATTCACCATGTATCCGTCCCATACTGGTGCCCCGTATTCTTTACATTAATCAATCGATTTTGTTTGTATACTAAGGACATACTAGTTGGTGGTTAGTATATATACTATGCATCTTTCCTTGTCCAAGCGTAGTTTTATTTTTATGAAAATAAAGTAAAAATGTTAAAGATGTGCACATAAAAATATAAAACAAAGAAATTGTGGAAATACATTTAATAGTTAAGTACTGAGATTACAGCATATAAAAGGCTGCATTAGATAGATAGCTAACATTATGTACATTATTTACATTATTCGGACTATTGTCCTCACCTATGTCGCCATATTTATTACAACGTTTCGGTTTGTACGCTTCGGCCTTCTTCAGGTGGTTGGAATGTCGAACTGAACCCTTTATTTCTCTCACTCGGGTAGACTCTTCTAGTTCCACGTGCTATGTTTTAATAGATGTCAGTTATGAGTTATCTCCTATTAATTTCCCTCTGAAAGTTCTCCACTACCTTAACCGGGTATTGAACTCACAGTCTTTCTGTCGTGTCAGTGGATCTAACCAACGGCCTTTATCCACTGTGCCATGTGTCCTTGAGCTCACATGTCACAGTGTTAAGGCAGTGGTTAGAGCGAAATAAAGGGTTCAGTTCGACATTCCAAACACCTGAAGAAGGCTGGAGCGTACAACGGCCGAAACGTTGTAATAAATATGACGACGAATATGAGGACAATAGTCCGAACAATGTAAATAATGTACATAATACCACATCTTAGATATATAGACAGATAGCTAACATTATAGTGTAATGACTCAACATACAAATCCACGTCCCTATCAGTCAAGCCATTTAGTTTACCTCCAAGCTTACTTGAGCCTGTGTGTCGCATTTCATTCGTCTTTGAAGACGCACACGTATTTTCAGGGTACTTTTGAGGTAAAAAAAAGTGCGTCTTGGAGGCCGGAAAATACGGTATATATATTTAAGATAGATGTAGATATGATTTTCCTATGATAGATCTCTTATCAAGGTAATTGTGCCTAGTCTTTCATGATATTCATCTATTCTAGAGGTTAGATTTTCCGTATCCGAATTCCCCTCTGTACCTACCCTAGCCTGAGCAGTGGAGACGAGATTGTTTGATGACTTTCAAAAAGACACTAGTATAATATAAACTCTACAGCCTCGGATGAAATAAGAAATCGTCATGTCCATTTCCTTTTCTGGGCCATTGTGACTCCCGGCAATCCGATGATTTAATCATCATCATCATCATCATCATGAACATTTGTGGTCGTAGTGTCATAAACGTTTTATTAGTTCCCTACAAATAATTAGGAAGAGTACCGGAGAGGGTATTCATTCATACGTATCCTGACTTGGGCAACTAGATTCATCACTAATTGAATCCACAGCAAGTGTCCTCCAACTTCAATGCTCGCTTTGGTCACTGACACATAGCCGTTATTCTCGGCACAACATGCCGTTGCCTTTAGTTGATATAGCCCTACTTATCTGCATATAAAAATGCATAGCTGCAGGCATGTTTATGGAATCCTGACTACTCTATTGTGCTAGATAGGCATTGACTTTAGAAGAATTCGTATTGGTTATTTGTTAGGTTTTGTTAAAGGGTCTGCTGGGTTTCTACAAACCCACAGCACCAGAACCGCCCTCTGGACGAGAGCAGTTTATACCCCGATAATCTGACCGGTAATACTGCGTTAAACTTTACCAGTAGCATTCGTAGTAGAGTTACCTAGCATCAATTTTTTAATAACAGAAAGGAAAAGCAAAAATAAAGACAGCACGTCATTTAGTCGTGATATCCCGTCGGTCGCTTCGGGACAATAATTGCTTCAAATTAATTTCCGATCCTAAAAACTGTAGAAAAAAAAACACTCAAGAACATAATAGGATTTGTTTGATAGATTTATTATTTTTTACGGTTTATCAACCCTTTACTTGAAATTTTTTGGATTGTAAGCTTAATTTTGGGTGGAACTGAATATTGCATTTAGGGAGAAATAGCTGGGGAAGGATATTGTTTCATGTCATAATGATGATTCATGGTATTGTACCGACTGCTATGTTTTTCTACGCCCACATATAAATTGTCTGTGATTGGCTAATAAATCAATACTGCCTTTCTATAGGTCAATTTAGCCATCGCAGTCGTAGCTTTGAAATTTTTGGTTTTGAACTTGCTTACATGTTTGTTAGTACAAATTAAGCGATTGGTCAAATTTTAACCACATATTTTAGTGCAAAATCAACTTTTCCAGAGGCTTCGCTTGGAGCCTATCTCTAACCTTAAAAGAGGCAACTTTTTGGCAAGCCGCCAGTAGAGTCCACTAAATTTCGCCTGTCAACACAAACATATAACTTTACTCACAACATTTCAAATGCACACACAGACAAAGAATTTTGTAATACATATATACATATTTCTCTGTGACTCAGCCAAGTTCAATCAACCAGGACTCTGTTGATTTCTCTAACACAACACACTTTCTGATCAATTGTATTCTTGTGTTATCTATTCTAGCAGCAGACTTGTTCTAACATTGATTCCAGTACATTTCTTTCTGAAGAGAACTTTCTTTTCGAACAATCAATTACAAACCAAAATACAGTAAAAGGGAAGCAACTTGTATCCCTTAATCTATACATTGAATACAAATTATTGTATATTTTGTTCTTCTATGTTATTTCAGTATATACTTGTTGATTCACATTTGGAGTTTCGTTGTTTCTTGAACCATTAATAGTACAAAAAGATATATGCGTTAAAGAACACGCGCCCATAAGGGTATTATAGGGACACATGTCATAATGGGGTGTTATGGCACAACTGCGCAATGAAATAATGGGGATTCATGGGATATTAAGGACTAATGTTATAATAGGGATTCGTGATATAATAGGGATCATAATGTGGATTTATGAAATAACAGGGTTTCATGGCATAAATATTTATGGATTATTATTTTAAATGGAATCGTTAAAAGGATCATAAAAGCGTAATTTTAACCAGAAGGTTCATCTGCATTAAGAGAACAGAAACTATTTTATTTTTCACTAATGGATCACAATAATAATTACTATTCTAAGAAGATAAAATATATGGTTGTCAGTAAAAGAGACAGCCAAAAATATGAGTTTTACACTGTGAAGATCAAAATCAATTTTGGTTAGTGTATTTACTTACGAATAGATTTTTTTTATTATTACGATCGCAACAAATGAAACTGTAGATGCTAAATCTATTGATTATGAAAGAATGTGAAATACCTTCGATTGTTCTTACAGTTGTTCGATATATATATATATATATATATATATATATATATATATATATATATAATAAATAGAGAGAGAGAGAGAGAGAGAGAGAGAGAGATAGACTCCATTGTAATGTTGCAGAAGAACAACTTTTCACTTCATCAAAACAGGACAATTTCGACGTAAAGCATCGTTTTTCCCGATGAAGTTAATGGTCATAATTCACATCTCTTTTCATATTCCAACAGACACAAAGCAATGATTCCACTTCTGGTGTCCTTGTTTTGATGTTGACGTCCTTGTTTTAATGTTTTTGTTGTTTCTTTTTTTGTTGTTGTTGTTGTTTTTTTCTTTTTTTTTTTGTCAGTTTTTTTATATGCATTTTCCTTTTTCGTTTTCTGTTGACATGCAAAATTCAATTTTCATCGAATGAAATGCTGGCATTCCTGGATAATAGACTTCTGTAAATGGTGGAATATTGCGTTTGGTTCTTACCGTAAATCACATGATGTACCAAAATACCAACTTTGCATGTCTTCCCTGTTAAAAACTGAAATAATCCGTATATGCTACACCGTTCAACATAAGAGTTTATAAAACAATTGTAGACGGATTTTTCCTAAGAATTAGCTTTGTTTCTTTATTGTTTGATTCACAATTCATAGAAGCAAAATATGTAATTATTATTTTCCGATCAATCTAATATTATATATTAAATATTCATACTATATATTATTCTTATTGATAAGAAGTGCCAAAATGTTATTAAATAGCTAAAGAAGGAAAATCAAAAATAACCCCTGTTATTCTTTGAGAATTTAGGAAGTTGGTAGAACTCTTCAGCACCTCCTTGGATTTCTCTCTCTCTTTCTCCCCTCTCTCTCTATCTCTTTCTCTCTCTTTCTCTAACCATTAACGTGCGTTTTCAGTTCTGGGATTATGATGGGCCTCCACCACATCCTTTACTTTGTTACTTTATTTCTTACAATCAATCCTCGTGCCGAACTCCATATGCTCACATGTCTAATATAGTTTTCTGTTGTTTCCTCTTTCTTTTCATGTATTCAGGATGCGCTGTGTGTGTTAAATTCTCCAAGCATTTTTTCTCCTTATATATAGAAATATTTCCGTTGGATCGGGCATATTTCTAACCGCAGTTTTTCTTCTTTACCTTAAAAATTTATAATTTCTCACATGCGTTACCCATGGCATTCTCAATAATCGATGAGTGTCGACTTCGAACCTGAGTCGCGCTGGTTCGTGTCTTAGTGACACCCAACGTCTCCAACCAGAGTCTTTCTATTATCATATCTTCCAAAAAGTGTGGCAGACTTTACACTATTGTCCACTAGCGTAATCAAAAACATCTGTGTATATTCTATCGGTTCAGTTCTGAACTTGGCTGGTAGCCTCCCATATGTCTAAATCTAGAGGAGAATCTATTATGTACATCCTCGTAAGTGCTGAAAAGATACCGGCCCAAGCCAGAGGTCCTTCTTAAATAAATATGATGTTTGTTTTTTGGTTTAGATCTTATAAAGTAGGTTGGGTCGAGAACTTTTCAGTCCGAGATGTTGATAACAGGAATATGTAAAGAAACAGAAGAGAGATTCGAAATAAAAGCGATATAAAAATGACGAGGCTATAAGGAGAGGAGATATCTGACAGAGAGTGTATCGAGGGACATAAATATGGCGAAAAGAAAAAGACGGGAAGAATTCGATAGCTGCCACAAAGAGAAATTTGCTCGAGCTACACAATGGCAGAGACGAGAAACGAAACATTTTCAAATTTATCATTCTTCCTTATCACCTATGACATCGAAAAGTCTTCAATACAAGAGAATCCTACGACTTCCGGTGGACGTCACCAGTAAAACTTCTCCGAGACGTTGAAAGAAATCGCCATTCATCTCTATTTCGGCCATAATATTGTTCCAGCATAGACATATGACAATGCCATGATATACTCTCAGGAAAAATACCCGGACGTTCTCTTGAGTGATTTACTTGGCAATTACTCTCGATATATATAACCATTTTAGAGAAGTGTATCTGTAACATTAATTTAAGTTAAGGTGCCTTAATGTATATATTGTGATAAAATGGTTCTCTCTCGCTATATATATTGCTAAAATACACGGATACACATAAACTTACAAGAAACACGGATATAATTTCTATATCAAAACTGAACAACGGTATATAATAAAGTCTACACATAAAAGGGGAATAGCGTTTTTAAATTATAAATTTTCTCATAGTTCTTGGTCGATATAAGATAGACTTAGAGTCAGTTTTATCTTCCGAGAATTTTTTTTCGATTTCTCTTAAGACGATTGATTTTCTACAAATTTCATGCCGTGGTGAACCCAAATACGACAGATTGGAGCGGGTCTCTTTCGTCGTGTGCTTCACCGAAATGTGACTGGTTCCTGCTCCTCCGCCTCGTCTTAATGTGATTCTTCCTCCGTGGGATTATCTGGCCTATCTACGTTTCATCAAGATCGTGAACTCAGGGAAGGACGAAGATCACTGATATGGTTGGTAATTCCGTCCATTAACGGACTAACAATCCAGTAATTCCTCCCTTTCTGAAAGTTGTTGTACACCGGTTGTGTGGGGCCTTTACCCACACAGAGTCACCCCCCTTGTACACGTTGTGGCTTACCTTAGACACCGTTCTGTAACACCGTTCTGCATTTTCCATTTTCTTCTGGGACATGCGCACATCGGAATCGCAAATTCACATCCCATCCATGGGCAAAGGTCCGGAATTATCTGCTGCGGAATGTGATGCTATTTCTGCGAGTATCTCACGTGGTGGTCCCTCTCGCAGAACACAGATACAAACTGACGTACGATACTCAATGAGTCTTGGCATCACACAGAAAAATGTGAGGAGCAACAATCTGTTAGTGCCAGGTCATGACTGCCGCGCTATTGAGTGATATCCATGCCAATCCGATGCCAAGTACTGTTCACTCTTATTTTGCCCTTTTTCAAATGAACTGACGCAATATCTATTGTGCAATTCACACAGATCCCAATTACCAATCTTTCACGGAATGGCAAACTACTCACTCTCAAAATGTTGTACGCCGTACTCCTGAATATCCTCTTCGTTGACATACTTCCATTATCTGACTGGGACTCATGATGTCGAGGGAAGCAGCACATATCTACAGCGCAGTTTCAGACTCCTTTGTAGCCATATCGAGCCACCTTCGGGGTAGACAGGACATCTTGTCTGCCAAGTCATTGTCTGACGCGACCAGCATCACGCCATCAGACAGCTTATACTCTTGGACCAGTTCCTTCATTATCCTCAACTTTCTTCGAACCAGCATCTCGCTGGCTGCTTCGGTACATGCCATAGCTTTGCTTGTAAAGGTGTCAGACAACAAGCTGTACATACATAAGGAACCAATTTTATGTTCTTGTAACTGGAAAGCCAAATTGAGGTTTTTGATTGCAACGTCAAATTCAGCCATTTTGACATGTTGGGTATCATTTGTTGGCAGAAGTCAGCATTCGAACTCCAACGCTGCTCTGTCTTTTTCCAGCACCACTAGTGTCGCTCGGCATTTGCATCGACTTATACGTTTCTTCCAGATCCGTTTACACACCAGTCACCCCGGGGGCAGAATCTTCCTGTCGCACTATATCCACATTTTTCCCCATGCCGTTGTTGCGATTGCGTTTTCCCGCCGAGGGATCAACACCATCGCCACACACAGCCATCTACACACGGAGAGATGTTCCACCAGCTTCGCTCATGGTGAAAAGATATTCCGTCGAGTCCTAGCATCAGGGACATTTCGGATCGCGCTTCCCCGTATCCACCGCAGGGTGTTACGCCTCCACCCCAGACTTCAAGTTCAAACCTTCTGGGTTTTTACACAACAGCTCATACTGGGTCAATTTTTGCCCTGAAACTTTCTGCAGGCATGGTACTCTCATTGGCAGACATACCGTCTATTTACACCGACGTCGCTCTCCAAACTGATTCCTCCTGATATCGGATTGTGTCAAAAAGGGGCTTCATGACTAGAGGTGCATCGTTGTGGTGAACCCAAACCGCGATAGGAAAAACTGCTTCCCGTGGATCATCACCCTTTGATATGTGGGTACTTGAAGTAAGTCAAAAAAGCCACATTCGCCCCTTGTTGGCTTCACTATCTCATGGCCGAAGTGAACGCATCAACTTGAGCTCGTAATAGTGCATCATTGGGTGAACCTTTCCTTTGTTGTGCTGTACAACAGCCATTAATGGTGCTAAGCTTTTGGGCGTTCCCAATTTCTTTCCTGGGTATGGTATTATCCAGCCATTGGGGAACCATATTTGGAGTTCTTGCTCATAGGCATCCCTAACGTCCTTTTAAATGGGTAATTCAACACCCTGTTGCGTAACTGTATTGTCGCGCGTTCGCTACAACCAACAATATAAGACATTCTTAAGAAAGTCTCATTACTTCAAAATCTTTCTTAAGACTGTCGGATTTCGTCAAACCAATTCTTCAGAATGTAGCATTATTTCAAACTCTTTCTTAAAACTATCGGTTTTCTTCTAATCAGTTCTTCAGAATGTAGCATTATTTCAAACTCTTTCTTAAAACTATCGAATTTTCTCAAGCTAATACTTAAGAATATAGCATAATTTCAAACTCTTACTTAAAACTATCGGATTTCTTCAAACCAATTCTTCAGAATGTAGCATTTTTTCAAAAACTTTCTTAAAACTATCGGGTCTCTTCAAACCACTTCTGAACACAATCTCATAATTTCAAATTCTTTCTGATGTTTAGCGTATTTCTTCAGCTTAATTCTTCAAAATGTCTTATTACTTCAAAAGATTTTCCGTTTTCTTCATACCATTTCTTAAGAATATCTGATTATTTCAATCTCTTTTTCAAGACAATCGGATTTATTCAAGTCATATTCTTAAGAATGACACATTATTTAAACACCTTCTTAAGAATATCGCATTTTTTAAAAATATTTCTTAAGAGTGTCGCATTATTTCAAACACTTTATTAAGACGACCGAATTTCTTCAAGCCAATTCATAAGAATGATCCTTTTCTGTAAAATATTTCTTCAGAATATGGGATTTTTTCAAACCAATTCATAAGAATGTTCGCTTTCTGTAAGATATTTCTTAAGAATATGGGATTTCTTCAAACCAATTCTTAAAAATGTATCATTACTTCAAAAAATTTTCAGACTATCGGATTTCTTCAAACCATCTCTTAAGAATATCGCTTTCTTCCCAGAATCATTTATTCCATCTATTTCTTAAAACTATCTTATTTATTCCAACTCATTCTTAGGAAATGGTCTATTTCTTCTAATCATTTTTAACTTCTTATCGCTTAAAACCCTTTCTTAAAGATATCATATTTTTCAACACTTCCTTAAGACTATATTGCTTTTTAATAAGGAAGGTCCAAGAGCCACTCAATTTAGTGAGTTACTGAAGTTGTTGTTGTGGCGTTTATTCCGATTTAACTGTACTTCTCTTCTCAGAATTTTTCCTAAAGCGCGTACGTGAGACTGATATATTGTTCGCGTCAAGAGCAGATCTGAACATGAGTAGGCATTTCGATTGAGACGAAAGGAATAAAGACGTGCTGCCTGTTTTCATCGGGGCTTCGGGCGTCTTTCTTCCCATTTAAATACGGTTATATTTTATGATGGCTACATTACTCACATTAGATGTCAGGCAAAAATAAAAATGTATTTTTGATTGTAACTAAATGCAGAATTTTTAGCATATGAAGCAATTATATTTCCTTCTTTGGTTTATAACATTTGAGCAGATGAAAGGCTTCATAGAAGCGCTTTGACTTCGCAGAGTACACAAAATGCACACATACACACTTATCTCTCACTCTCTCTCTCTATCTCTACCTATATATATATATAAATATATATATATATATATATATATATATATATGTGTGTGTGTGTGTGTGTGTGTGTGTGTGTGTGTGTGTGTGGTGTAGTTCAATTTATATTACATTACAATGAATCATTCGTACAAAAAGTAGATTAGTAAAGTTAATGATATAAAATGGCGAAATCCCTTCGCTAACAAAATTTTAAAGATGCATTTCACCTATTAATCACTCAATGAATTTTATGATCCTTGTTTTTTTTTTAATTATAAGCTGTATAAGGTATTTCCTATAACGCAAGTACTGTCGTCTGTATATTCAGTCATTTTCAGGCATGGGAATTATTTTGTTTTTGGTAAAATTCAGGTAGCATCGGAAACGGAAAAATATAATCCGAACCGAAATGAATATATATATATATATATATATATATATATATATATATATATATATATATATACTGAGACAATAATTTAGACAGGTTTTTGTCTACCTATTGTCAGTTAGATTTTTTCATATTCACGGACAAGCTTTTTGGTGTCATTATTAAAGAAAAAGATAAAGTCACCGGTTGATACATCTTATTTCTTTCTGAATAGCACAATGTCATCATCAGATTGTTGTTTATTGTAGTATCTTGAAATAAACAACACAAGAGAAAAGACAAAGGTGAAAAAAGACCGACAACTTGCTCGGCAATAACCTGAAATGCTTAATGTCTATGCCAAATAAACCAGAACAGAAGAGTAATAATAAGCCTCATAAACTCGCAAATGTCTGATCGTTATCCAAACTGTATGCAAATCGATCGACAGACGAAAAGAAAGTCAAACCTCAGAAGCACCTTGTAGACCACCAAATTAGACTCTTACTTCCCAAAATAAATAACAACGATAGTGAACTCACAGTCAAAAATAAAATAAATATTTTCTACAAAAGCCAAATACACGTCAACGAGAAACAAGATGAATCTTCACATAGAATTATCATGAGGAATAAACTACTCCAATTAACTTGAAAAATATTAAATTAATTATTTATTTCAAAAAATTAAAACAGCGAACTTTATCCTCAAAAATAACAACTCACCATCAAAATCAAAATTTCAACGAACGAACATTATCTATGAGTTCAAATTCCCCTTAAGTAACTGTGTTCCTGATGAAACCAAATCCATAAACAATTATATCGGT
>CAHIKZ030005466.1:1252500-1277500 GCA_903632075.3 Acanthosepion pharaonis | reverse complement strand
CAACTCTTGAATCTGTTTTTCTTCATAATGTTCCTCATTCAAAGAATTTGAGTAAAATCGAAATAGGTAAAATAAGATGGTGCAAAACCAGGAATAGGGTAGATCCATTAGATCAGACCATTGATCTAACAAACATTTTAGCGTTATATTCTTGCTGTATTCGGCCTTGTTTTTCACGGAAGCGAAAATCTTTCATTTAAACATCAGTGCACACTGCCATTTATAAGCAAAAAGCTAATTTATGTTAGGGTACCATAAATATAATGTATGCTAGGGTACTATAATTTTATTCTTAATTACGTCGTTAGGATGATGCATATTTCATGAAAATTCTCCCACCTTCAAATTAAATTTTGACTCAACCTTATAATTTACTCAAACTAAAATAGATTGAAGTTTGATATAAGAGCCTACCTAAATGAAGAAAGGACCGAACTATTTCATTTATGGCCTCAATTCTTAACTTGATATCCACACCGACGACAGAACAATTTACTCCTTTCTTGATAGTAAGGATTATCAGTCCGACAATTTCTAAATGGCACCCGATGTCTAAAACAACCCCAATCCGTAGTTGACTGGGGCAAAAGATGGCTCGTTAATTTGAATACGTCCAAAAGTAAACTTCTCTCCATTAATCATATGAAAGACCCCTTGCTCTCTTCCATTAGTAGATTGATGATATCCTCCAGGAAATTGACAATTGTTGGGCTCACGTTCTCTGCTGATATAAAGTGGAAAGACTATATTGAATCCAATGCTAGGTCAGCTGCTAAAAAAGACATTTCACTATGTCGGGCGAGACAATTTTTCTCTCCAGAATCTATCTTACATATCTATGTCTACTATTTGTCCATGCTGCATATGGCCTGGTGCCCCTGCTAATTACCTTGAGGTCCTTGATAAGATCCCAAGAATTATCTGGAATATTACTGGTTCAGATCTGGCAGCTCGGCTTCAGTCACTTTCCCACTGCCGTACGGTCTCTTTTTTATTAATATTTTCATAGGTACATGTTTGAATGAGCTGTTCGCTATGGTACCTAGACTTTATGAATTTAAGCGCAGTATTAGACTGGCGTCGAGATCTCATCGATTTACATTTGATCTGGCTATATGTAGCCGTAAGTTCTATGCTAACAGTTTCTTCTCTAGCACTTTCCGCTTGCGGAACTCTATTCAGGCTCCATGCTTTCCAGCCCCTTTCATCTGCAGAAATTCAAATGCATTGCCAATCACTATCTACTGTCCGTCTAAATACCCTCTTTTCTTTCAGCGCATCATTAACGTTTCTGTTCCGAATTCTTTCACACTCAGTAACCCCTTATGTTTTAGTGGCATTATTGCATTGCTTGAGGTGATTCCGATTGAAAATTCTGTTCTTACTAAGTTAGGACTGAAACAATGTGGCATACGAAAATAAAACAGGGGGATTAAAAAGGGAAAAATCTGAATTATAATTAATTTAAAAAATACTTTTCTAAAGATAAAGTTATAAGGTAAAAAAAATAAGAATTCAGGCACTGGGTTCAAGCTACTCCTGAAAACCTACGAATATACAGAACAGACATTACAGGACAGACCTGTTAAAAAAGAAAACTCAATTTGTCACATCAGCAATAATAATTGTTAGTCACTTGTAGACTTCAAGAGACATTGTCGTTCTCACGAGAACTAACGACTTGTCATCGATGCTCCTACACGTTAAACTGGTCGGCAGTTATCATATATATGATTACTATTTACAAGAAAAGCGTCACCAACGTCTGACCTTTACAGAGACTTCCATGTGCACAAATAGTCTAGTATACTCAAGGGACAGACGCTGCTTGATTTAGTGACGGCCTTCCTTGCCGGCTGTATTTAATGCTATATATATATATATATATATATATATATATATATATATATATATATATATATATATATTTTTCGCTAAAAGAATGCCACAAAAGATGTTAGAAGAAGGTAATGCTGGAAGCTCAAAATTCTAAAGAAAGTGGGTTCTGTAATTATTATAATACGAATGGAAATATTAGACGTTCACTTATAAAGATTGACCGAGCACCAGTGTTGTTGCCCGTTTGTTCAATTAGCTAATGCTATCACAACCCCTCTTCAGAAGAATGATGGGCATATGTTATCAAGTCTCCTGAAGCATGATTGAAATTACACGAAACTAAGATAGACATATATATATATATATATATATATATATATATATAGTTCGTTAATACGTATGGATAATTCCAAAAAGGATATAGATCAACAAAAGAGAGCTTATTCTAAGAACAGAGGAAATAATAATTATGAAAGCGGAGACTTTAGAAATCCATGGTAACATTTTATTTCGCAAAACCGATACTACGTTTTCGTCTCATTGAAAGTTAGTCTGATTAGACGAATCAGTAGTATTGGTTTTGTGAAATAATATATTACCTTAGTTTCTAATGTCTCCGCTTTCGTTAATACGCATCCATCCATAATACGCAACACTAAAATTGTGCTGAAAGTTTTGAAAAGTGTTTCTACTCACCCATAATATGCACCCCTTGTTTGGTAATCATACCTTATAATTTTTACCTCTCCAATTACATTACGGCCAGTGTTTTCTAATGAAAAATGATTTTAGATATATATTATTATTCTAAATTAGTTTTATGGATATTCTTATTTTATTTTACATTTGTAAGTATTGTTAGGTACATATGATTGTATTTGTCATCATTATGGGAACGCAGTCGCCGAATGTTAGAGTCAAATTGTCGTATGTTTGGGGTGAGTAGTGATTTCGCGACTGAAATCGACCTATGAAATGGTAATTTTATAAAGATTTTTTGGTAGCTGTGCATAATACCGAACATTAAGGTATGCTACATTTATGGATAAAAGTGCTAAATATCAGAGCTTATATAAACATAAATATATGGCCTGACAATTACGATCAAGCATAAAACACTCAGTGACTCGGTGTTGATATCAATGTCCACTCATATATATATATATATATATATATATATATATATATATATATATATATATATATATATATATAGTCGACTCTCCTGTCGAGATTCGACGTATGAGGGTCAAGCAGATCAGTTTCCAGGAAACCGGCAGCCCGAGACATGAGATTTGATTATAGTGGTGAAGGCCTCGTGCAGGACCATCCACACTTTTTGAAGGGACGAATACAGAGACCTGGTGCACCGAATGCCACAAGATTCCCAAACGACCCTCCGCAGGTTTTGAATTCAGAGTTGTCCTTCTCCTAGACCAGTTACCATCCAAGGCTATAGAACCCAGTCTGTTCTACTATTTTACCCATAGCTGAAGGGAGAGGAAGAGGATTCATACCTTTCCCAAAGGTATTAGCACGTAAGTGAATGTAATGGATTCGACGGGAATTCGAACTCGGCTCTGCAATTCCTCAATCCTCAATATATATATATATATATATATATATATATATATATATATATATATATATATATATATATATTATTATATTATTTATTATATATTTAATATATATATATATATGCATATATATGTATATATATATGTGCGTGTGTGTCCGCGCTCACGGGCGTCAATCCGGCAATTCTATACTTTTCCTCAATCAATATATTTATTCCCTGTTCAATGAATATTTTTCTCATAATAATTCTCTTTACTTCCTTCGACTTTCTCATTTTACAGTGTTGCCGCTTTGCCTACTGTCATGTCCGGTGGACGAAAGTCAATCTCCTGCTGTGGTGGACAGAACACCATCATCTTCCTCCTGATCATGTAACCTCGCTCTTACCAGCGTGTCCGCTTCGTTCATCCAACGAATCTATCAACGCCACAACTTCTCATTAGTTTGTTTTGAAATTTTATTCTTTTGTCAGTTCCAGAATATTCTGAGAAACATTGTCTTTTAGATTAATTTATACCCAGCTTAAAGTATGCATGAAATCACTTTTAACTACAGACAAATTTACACATCTAATTTTCTACGGATATTTATTTGATGAATGTAGATGACAAAGTCATTCCATAATTTTCCTTTAATATTGGGGTAGTCTATAATATTTTCCTTTAAATGGCCTCGAAACATAATATCAGTAATTTAAATTCTTTAATGTATTTTAACGTATATATTTAGTTAGTTATGAGCCATGCGTGATACACGCTTAGGCGATCATGTATCATTCGATACTTGACTGATAGGAAGTAGGTTGCCATTTCTTTAGGCGGTAGACCAGTTCCCACCCAAGGCTATAGAATCTGGGCTTTCCTGCTATTTACCCATAGCTGGGGGGAAGAAGAAGATTCATACCTTTCCCAAGGGTACTAGTTAGTAAGTGAAAATGTCGGAGTTAGCTCCTCCTTAATTTCCTAATTGTTACTAGGGTCGCTCTCCCTACACTATGAATACTCTCCTCCTCTTTTCTATTTTGCATTTCAGCGGACACATTTGCAAATGTGATCTCTCGTAGAGATGTGCGTTTTTGCCCACTTGTGGGAAAACGCCATGAAACACACATACGTACGTATGAACATTCACCAATATATAATCTCGTTACGTTCACGCACAAACACAAATGTTGATGTCTTTGTCACTTGTAAATTTGTTCTTTAATACATATATCTGTTGACATAATTAAATATTTCAATTAAAAAAGTCTGATTTAATTTAAAAGAAAACAATTTAATAAGTCGTAAATGTATAGAAAGTGCCTTAATAGCTCGATTATTTACAGTAAATTTAAGTCCATGTTCTCATAACCTTTCACCTTTCTTAGTAGCTCTATTATCACAATGTGTGATATTTAATAAAGAAGTGATAAAAACGTAAAAACAAATACATCTAATTGAATTCGGCAAGACGATATAACCAAAAAATATGCAAAATAAGTATTTTAAATATTTAAAATTTCAAAATCCCCTCTTCTTCCTGAGCATCAACGTAAATTTTCTGTTGATGAACCTATAAATGACGACACGCGTCACACAAAAACATTTTTCTAACTTTTGTCATAGATTTCCCTAAAACAGTATCCCGTATGGATTACACATTATCTGAACTCCGGTTTCATATATACTGCTGTACTGATGCGGCATTCACCCTGGGCGGATTGAGCCGGCTTCTTCCTGTTATGAGAAGAAGGTTCTTGGGATAAATTACAGAAGTAGGGTACCCAGGCCTACTCGGATAACGTTCTTGCTTGCCGCGGGGTTCCCACAGACGCAGAGACAGGAACGACCAGAAGCCGCCGGTTGCCGATGCAGACGCTCCTTGGATTTTCACCAGAGCCCTTGTTAGCCGGCGTGTGTGTCAGACCTGTCCGCCTTGGGTGGCCCTACCAGGAACGAAGTTCCGGGCGGCATAGCTCTGACACTACCGTTTACACCTTCCCCACCGACTGTGAGGTAAGAGTTGGTTTCATATATATATATATATATATATATATATATATATATATATATATATATATATTGGAGTTTATTTAAACTTTCGTCTCGCATTTCATTTCTCGTTTTGTATCGATAATTTATCTTCTTTTGAATTTATAGAGCATTTTTCTAAAGCTTCATCTGCTGCCAATTTTCTTTCATCTTCCCTTCCATGTAGAAAATTTCTACTATTGTTTGCTTGTTTTCTTCTCTGGAATTTATGTCTTTCTGCAGCATTGTTCATTGTACCATACACGGTTCTCTCGTGTTTTTTGTAAACAGAGGTTTCTTGTATTTTCGTTTATTGGCAATATTTCCTTTCTTATCTCCTTTCGTTTGTATTGTGAGTCTACGATTTATCAATGTTTTATTTCACGTTATGTATACATCCACCGGTTAGACATGCAACTTCATTTTTGCCGGGAAGCCTTTATCGTCAGACTCAGTGCTTTATTGTATATGATTGGGCTGTTTCTTTTTATTTCGCTAAGAAATGGACAACTATCGAATCCATTGATCTATCGATGAATAAATATCGAATCTTCTCGAGCAGGTGCGCTTCACAAGAGATTTTGGTTTGGCGCTGTATTCTATCAAAAGAAACGACTGGACGGCCCTGAGACCGAACGGGAAATCGAAGAAAGGAGAGACGATTGAAAGGCGGGCAGCAAGATGGTGAGGAACGGCGTTGACGGATTTGTTGGGCAAGCGAAGGGAAGAAACTGAAAGTAGGGATGTTATCTTGAATATAAAGAGAAAGAGAGAAAAATAAGACATTGAAGAGAAAAAAGAATAAAATTGGTGACGGCAACGGATTAGCTGGAGATTATTTTTATTTCCTTAGAAAGAGAAATAACCGCGAAAAAAAAATCTGCGATAGAATAAGGGAGTTAGAAAAAGCGGCAAAGGGTCGAGCTGAGATGACGGTAAGCAAAGAGACAACGCTGTTAAAGGATAAAACGGAATAGAAAAGGGCAGAAAGGCCATTGGCTAGAAGAGATTATTACTTGAAAAGGGGAATCGAAACATTAGATGTTAGAGTAGAACGGCTAACGCACACGCATATAAATACGTTTGTCGTCAGGAAAGTTCATAAGCTAACCAAGACATAAACGTAAGTAGACACACCAGCGGGTAGACTATAACATGAAAGCTTATACAATGCAGCAAACATTTTATATCATGGTCATTCAATAAAATTTTCAGCTGAGCCTCGCAAATTACCCACACATATAAGCATTAATGTGTGTGCTTTTATATTTATGTGTGTGTGAGATATGTTGTATAATTATGTCGGTTCGGTATACGAACGTCAAATCATTTATCAAATACAAAGGCAAAGTGGTCGATGTTGTTGCAGTTTTTTTGTATATATTATGTAACTAGTGAGCCAATCCAAATGACTTGACTCACTTTATAGTCCACCAATAAAAGGTTAACCAATCAGAAGACGTAGAACATTCAATCCGTCGTGTATAAAGGCGGCCATTTTGTTTACTCTATCCGAATGTCCAGTCCAGCTTGTCAGGCGAAGAGAAACAGAAGGAAGAACTACGCTCTGCTACTTTTACCGGGATATCCACTGCTAACCTGAACAACGCTTTCCTACTGTCTTCGAAATATTCACTGCTAACCTCTGGATTCTATACTTGAAGACGACCGTCATCATGAATAACCTATGTAGCCTTAATGGAAACCAGATTACGAGAACGATAAATCTGGATTAAAAAATCGTGGAGTAAGCAACGGAAAAGGCACGAGTCTTTCACGCTTGTAGATTGCGTTCAAGCATAAAACAGATTTTCGCCGTATGGTTTTGACATCAGTGTCGAACTTTATATTTACATACACTGTATATCTGATATTATCACATTAACTTACAAATACAGAATACCTTAAGTTTCTATTTTTATCATATACATGTATATAGTCACCCGAAAAACTTAAATTCGTTATTTCGTTAGTGCTATTTTGTAAACAATGACTATTTCTACTAACATTACAAAGCTCTTCCCCTTACCTAAATTGAGCTCTTATAGTCAATGGTATGTTTATTCACACAATAAGTACGAGGAAAATTGGCCTTTCTTTCAATCATTCGCCGATGTCTTAGAGGAAAAATATCCGACTGTTGCCGAATCAGTCAGGTTCGAACCTGGCTTGAAGCAGTCGGACGTCTAGCCACACTGATAGGCTGTTATACAGCAAAACCGTCTGTCTGTGGATGACATATATATATATATATATATATATATATTATTCAGATGGAGAATATCTGTAGAAGTAGCAAAATGAATAAAATGAGTGTATTTAAATTTAAACTTTTTGTGTCACAGTCAAATAGATACTTGTTGCAAAATAAAAACATTGCATTTGCCTTGTTAAAGTCCATCAGATAACGAAACGTGTCAGGCCAGATTAAGTATAGTTTGCCTCTTTCTTTTTATTTAATATATATATATATATATATATATATATATATATATATATATATATATATATATATATATATATATATATATATATTACTGCGATTAAACTTTTCAATCAATTATTCTTGTGATTGTATAAGTATTTTTTTTGCGAGGGGAAATAAAGTGTGTAAAATCTGTATATATATATATATATATATATTTATATATATATATATATTGGCCAGCGTGAGAGCCAACAGCTGACTGACACGAATATTAACTAGCACGCTAGTATGCAAAAAAATCGAAAAAGTATTTGTTAACATTCTTTTTTCATTCGGTTTTTCCACTTAGGAGTCCTTTTTTAAAGTTGGTCGTTTTGTGTTCATTTTGTTTAGTTCTTTTTTCGTAACAGATTTAATGTTTAGTATAGAGCTTAGAAAAAATTCGCAGTGTGAGCAAGAAGTAAGTCATGTAGCAACATCAGCACAGCAAAGGGCACTCCTTTAAAGGCAAGGAATGGCAAATATATTTTTGAATCAATCACGGGCAACTACTGGCCATGCTGCTAGTATATATATATATATATATATATATATATATATATATATATATATATATATATATATAAGCACCACTTCTCCGAACCCTGCGATTGATTGTTCTGATATAAAAGGCGTCGTTATTCAGTAAATTTTTGATGGCGACAAATTCATGATAAAATTGTTACCTATTGACGATGTAATTATTTTTCAAATATGGAAGGTTTGACCAATTTTCAGGGGATATTATTAAAAGGAATATTAATTAAAGAAACATTTGATATACAGTTTATTTTCTTACGAAAGAAGGAAAATGGTTTTCTTTTTTTTCTTAATTTGTCGTCGGTACTTGTCACGGAAAAAAAATAACGCAGAAAATGAGATGAAAAATGGAGACTGCAGAATATTTAGTGGAAATGGGAAATTCTACTAATTAACTCATTAATTAACTAATGAATACATCGTAAAAAATGTTATAGAAACTATTCAAAGTCTGTGCAGATTAATTATGGAAATATTAGTTTGGAAATGTTCGACATTTTTGAAACCTTACTGACATATCATTAAATCAGGAAAATTCTTATATAACTGAATGGCTAGATATACGTAGATATACGAGCGACCAATCGTAAGTACGTATATATAAATCTGTATAGTGTAAGAAAAACAGCACACAATGTAAACTAACAGAGCCATTTAATATATATATATATATATATATATATATATATATATATATATATATATATATATATATATATATATATATATAGAGAGAGAGAGAGATAGATATATATATATATAGATATAGATATAGATAATATATATATATATATATATATATATATATATATATATAGAGAGAGAGAGAGAGAGAGAGAGAGCAGTATTCGTGATATCTTGCATTAATTACACAACTCGGAGTTACATATCAATGCAATTTTCAAGTGCTAGAACATTTATTTTTATGTCTATTTATGTGTTTTGTCGACACCGGTTTTCTGAATCGCACGTGCTATGTTATTGTTGGGGTGGAATATTATTAGACTTAAAAAGAATTTAAAATAATTGTAGTTTAATTTTCAATTTGAATTTAAGCTTAGATTAACTTTTAAGATTGAAAATAATATTGGAAATATGAAATGCAAATTCTAAATTAAGGAAACGCTAGTATTAAAATTAAAATTAATAATCCATAGTCAGTAATCAATTTATTTTGATGAATATAAACATCTTGATTCCATTTCATAAAATGTAGTGGGTCTGATGAGATGAATAATTTTATATTCATCGAAATAATTTTATTACTGAATATCGATTTTTAAGGTTGTTTTCTAATTATTCTTATAATAATCTCTGCATTATACATTGAGCTCTCATATAGACTGAAAAGTCCTCTTTGAAATAACCCCTACGAATTACATTTTGGTGTATATATATATATATATATATATATATATATATATATATATATATATATATATATATCAAAAATGTATATATATATATAATATTGAAGCAAACACTCAGAGGCGACAGGCTGTTTCATGCTAGACGCAATCGTGAGGCCGCCTGACGATTGCGTCTAACAGGAAAACAGCCTGTTGAATCTGAGTGTTTGTTTCAATGTTCACTTTTATACTTATATTTCTTACGATGTGTCTCTGATATTGAGCACTCTACCTCATAAATATAGCACACGTTAAAACTATGTCTCCAAAGGGAATTAGCACGTAAGTGAATGTTAACGGTTTCGTCTGGAATTCGAATCATATGTACAGGCTTTCTGGCTGTCGGTTCCTGTGAACTGAGTGGCTTGATCTTCGTAAATCAAGACGATAATCCTACTGAAATGCAACGAGACACAGAATGAAAGGAACAGAGAAAATGTGCCAAAGAGACAGACGATAATGACGACTGACGTCACATTTAAATTTTTGAAGATCGTAGTTGACAAAAACGCAAGATGGCAGAACGGAGTATCACCAACGGGAAGTGCGAAAGAAGAAACCATTGCCATAGAAATTACGTTTACATTTCAACAGTAAAATGAAAAGACCGAGCTGCCAGTCTTCACTGCATTTAAATTCGTACTAAATTCAATGTACAGAATAGGAAAGCTCATTCAGAACAATTACTGGGAATTATATATATATATATATATATATATATATATATATATATTGTGAGAAAGGCAGTAAAACCAGTAAGAAACGTCTGTTTCTGTGTGTGAAAGAGTAAGAGAAAAAAATGAAAGATTAATGAAAGGAATAATAGAATATAACATTGCATTTAAATTTTTGAAGCATGGAGCCGTAAGAGAGTTCCACAGGCGAGAAGTGTGTAAAAAAACTGTTAGCCTATAAATTATGGTTGTATCTAGCGAATTTATAAATTCTTGAAGAATTTATGAATTAGCTAGATACAACCTATACGTAGGATAGCGGAAATTTCATCAGGACAATTAGCACGAAAGTATTTAAATGAAAGGCACGGATAATCAACATTACATCGTTTGGAAATTTAATGGAGGCGAAAAGCCAGTTCAGGACGAAAACTACTGCTGATTATTTTTAGGATTTTATCAAAAACTCTTTAAATATATAGCAGGATCACCCAACCATATGTTGCAGCAATACTCAACAAATGGATTAATGGTAGACTTATAAATATTTAAGATAGATTCAGATGAGAAAATTTGTCAAGCACGCCATAGTGAATAAAAGTTAGTAGTGATCTATCTTCTTATGTATGACCGGAAGCGCATTAGTATGACTGAAAATGAAACAATGCAAGTTTATTTAAAGGTTTTCAATATTGATATCCTTAATTGGGAATATTATTTACTTCAGCCTTAAATATTAAGTAAACTATGTTTTTTTCACTTAGCAGACCCGCTCATCTTTGTAAGATTATTATTATTATTATTATAAATAAAATAGTATATAAAATAATAATAATGAAAGTTTAAATAAAAAATGCAACGTAAAATGTTGAATAAACTAAATTAAAAAATACTCCCATTGTATAAAATTAACACACAATTTACCATATCCTGTTATTTCTCTACGTTTTATTTCCTGTCAAGTATGCTTTTATCTCCGTGGGCAAGAGGCTAATTTCTGCTTCTCTGATGTGAGTGACTCTCACAACATTTTGGTGACCGTCGACGTGCATAAGTAAAGCAACTTATTCACCAACTATGAAGATTTTTTTCACTCTCCTTCTAATTCGTCTTGAAATCTTACCTTGCATAGACGGATACGTAAGCTAGTAGATATAAATCGTTCTTGCTCTTCAACCACAACTTGGGCCAAACTGACTTATTTCAAGTTTAAATCTTCAGAACGTGATAATAGTGTTGTTATCTTTTCATTTTTGTTTCTTTATATTTTTTTATTTAAATGTCGGCGATGCTCGACTACGTTTGACATTTATTCTTAAATTAATTGAAATAATGAATAAAGGTTGATGCCCCGAATTCATCAGCATTCATTTCTAATTTTGGCCTGGCTTGCTTGCCAGTCACGTCTTTTGCGAAGAATGATTTTTCCCGAAACGATCCTTTTTGCATTTGAGAATACTGAAAGGTGGAAATGACAGACACGACGATTATGATTAATACTGGCGTCATCGATTGCATTGGGAATATAGCAAATAGCGTGATACACTAGTCTGAATCAAGGCAGAAGCGTGAGAAGGAATTAATTACTATCTGTCTATATTTCTGAGGCGTTATGTACACTATTTGCATTGTTCGGACTCTTGTCATCATCTTTGTGGCCATATTTATTACAACGTTTCGGTCGTTGTACGCGCCAGCTTTCTTCTGGTGGTTGGGATGTCGAACTGAACACTTTCTTTCGTTCACCGGAGTAGACTGTTCTGGTTAAGGTGGTGGAGAACTTGGAGAAGGAATTAAGCAGGAGATAACTGATACCTGACATCAATTAGACATGGCACGTGGAACTAGAACAGTCAACGCCAGTGAGCGAAATAAAGTGTTCAGTTCGACATTCCATCCACCTGAAGAAAGCCGGAGCGTACAACGGCCGAAACGTTGTAATAAATATGGCGACAAAATGAGGACAATAATCCGAATATTGTAAATAGGAATGAAACACATTACATAGTTTTTGGAATCTGTAGAGCAGAGACTCTCGAAGATTGTAATTCCAGTACATTAGACCGATGTGCCTTTATCGTTGATTTACCCAGAATCCTTACAAAACATGTCTATCTTACCTAATGTCTGTCTATATTTCTGAGATAAGTTAACTATTTACACTATTTTCATCGTTCGGACTGTTGGCTACATCTTCATTGCCATATTCATATCATTTCGGCCGTTGTAGTCTCCGGTCTTCTTCAGGTGATATACGTTGGAATTTCGAACCGAACCCATTATTTAGAACAGTCTACCCAGTGAGCGAAATAAAGTGTTTAGTTCGTCATTTTAACCACCTGAAGAAGGCTAGAGCGTACAATGGACGAAACGTTGTAATACATATGTCGACAAATATGAGGATAAATATGGCGACAAAGATGAGGATAATAATCCGAATAATGTAAATCGTGTATATAATACATCATCTCAGAAATATTGATAGTTACTGAAGAAGGCCTGACCGTAAGTTAGTTAAGGTAGCTATCTGCACTATTTACATGGTTCGGACTGTTGAACTACGTAAATAGTGTAGACAGCTACCTTAACTAATTCGTAAAGAAAATTACCACATTCAATAATGTATTATATTCCGAATATTCTTTAATGACATATTAACAATTATACGTTGCCGCGTCAATTAAGTGGGAGGGGATTTCAATAAAATTAATTAGATGCGTCGATATGTTTTTTGGGGGATAACTTCTCAGTCTGTTATATTTAACAACCCCCACCCCAAGAGGCATGTATGTGGCACAAGACCGAGGTTATTTCCTTAGAACCCGCATAAACGTGTTCAGGGTCTGTCTACGTCCCCGGACGAAAGCTTCGTCCGAGTTCCTCTCTGCTTCGGCAGAGTTTTCGACAGAAATGAACAGTCTCAGTCTGTTAATATTAAAAGTCCCCACCACAAGGAATGTATGTGGCACAAGGCCGAGTTTAACGTGGGTTTCTCCGAGCCCGTAGGCTCGGCCAAAAATATTCCCTTTGAACCCGCCTAAACGTGTTCAGGAACTGTCTACCTCCCCAGACGAAACTTTGCACTGCGGCAAAGCTTCGTCCGAGTTCCTCTCTGGCAAGGCAGAGAGTTCGATAGTTGAACAATCTATGCGACTGTTCAAGTCTGTTTGTTTTCGAAAGGGCGAGCTGCAAATCTAGAAACACGATGAGACGCACGCATTAGTTTTTCATATTTGCATATTCTGACAACAAACCTGTTTCATATAATTTTGTGATAGGAAATAAAAATGAATGTTTAATTTCATTCGTACATCTTTTAATAATGATCATAATAATTTGTTTTACGTAGACATCACCATTTTACAGTAGTCAAGAAGAAGCGTGGATTGGAATAATAATACTTTAAAAAAATCCCCCGATATGAACAACAGATATTGGGAGTTTGCCTCTTCTTTGTAACCGCCTTACAGATTCGACTACAATAGCCAATTTTTAACAGTTATTCATATATAACATGGTCAAAAATTTAGTTTCAAAAAGCTAATCGACAGATGAAATTAAAAGTAGCCTTAATTTCCTGTTCATTATTATAAACTTCGTGAAAGCATATTAATTTGCCAGTAATAATAATAATAATAATGAAATAGAAATCTAAAAATGTGGTACATGGGAGCATCAACAATACACGTTGTAGTTGGAGCCCTCGGATTGGTTGCCAAAGATTCCAATAGAGTAATTGAAGGGATTACTGGAAGCCCATGCCTTATAGAAATACAAAAAAATTGTTCTCACGTGTACAGCCCACACCTTACGAAGGGATTTGTCTATGTAAAATATGTTTTTTTTTTATTGTTTTTTTTTTCTTGGGAAAAATGTCATGATGCCATTTTTAACCTTACGTCTCTGGGCAGGACCCGGAAACAAATGAGTATACATCAGAAATCAAAGGAAATAATAATAATAATAATAATAATAATAATAATAATAATAATAATAGTAATAATAATAATAATAATTCCATCATCTTGTATCAGGTTGGAAGTTACTGGCACCTACTGAATATAAAACACGGCATGACAGAGTGGGCCAATATCTGCACTGGAAAATCTGCCACTTCTACGGGAAAGAAACTGAAAGAAAATGGTATGAACACCACCCACACCCAGTTACGGAGATAGGACCAGTTACGATTTTATGGGACTACACAATAGACACAGACAAAACAATCAAGGCCAACCGGCCAGATATTGTTATTAGAGACGGCAAACTAAAAAAGTGCCTCCTTATTGACATGGCAGTCCCTGTGCAATGTAATGTATCTTTGAAGATCTTCAAAATACAGGGACCTTAAAATCGAATTCCCAAAAGTGTAGCACATAGGAATATCAACAATCTCTGTTGTAGTTGGAGCCATCGGATTGGTTGGAAAAGATTCCAGTAGACTCATTTAAGGGATTTCTGGAAGTACAGTCCACACCATACGAAGGGCTTTATCTATGTAAAATATGTGTTTTTTGTCTTTGTTAGTGGGAAATGCCATGACGCCATTTCTAACCTTAGGTCTCTGGGCGGGACCCGGAGCGCAATGTGTACACACCAGAAATCAAAGGAAATGAAATAAAATAATAATAATAATAATAATAATAATAATAATAATAATAATAATAATACGCAGGAATCTAAGTGCAGCGTGGATTGATTATCGTAAAGCCTTTGATAGTGTTCCACATTCTTGGATCCTTAAGACTTTGGAAATGTACAAAGTCTCCCCTGTGGTATTAAATTTTCTTAAGCACAGCATGGGAATGTGGAACATCAAACTATACCTTAGTCACACCGAGGGCACTGCCATATCCAACCGTCTGAATATCCGACGTGGAATCTTTCAAGGAGACTCTCTGTCACCCCTTCTGTTTTGTTTATCCTTAATCCCTCTTACACATGAACCGAACAACAGTAGCTATGGTTACAAAATAAATAAGAAAATATTCAATCACCTACTCTACATGGATGATCTCAAACTCTTTGCCAAAGACGACAATGAGTTGAAAGGCCTCCTCAATATTGTAAAATACTTCAGTGACGACATAGTTATGGACTTCGGATTAGATAAATGTGCAAAAGTAACATTCAAGAAAGGTAGAATTACAGAAACACCCTCAATAGATTTAGATTTTGTCACAAAGATTAGGGAACTGGAGCATGGTGAAGCTTATAAGTACCTAGGAATTAGCGAAGGAGATGGCATACAACACCCCCAAATGAAGGAAAAAATAAGAAAAGTGTACTACAGGCGTGTACGTCTGGTACTAAATACTGAGCTAAACTCAAAAAACAGGATATCAGCCATAAACACATTGGCTGTCCCTGTGGTGCAATACAGCTTTAATGTCCTTAACTGGACCATAGCTGAAATTAAGCGAATGAACGCCAAAACGAGAAAGCTTCTCACTTGCTATCGCATGCATCATCCCAAAGCTGATGTCGATCGTCTTTATATGCCCAGATCCGAAGGAGGCAGAGGATTAGTTCAACTAGAACTGTCCTACAAAGCTACAACAATTGGCCTCCAAAGATATTTCGAAACTACAGAAGACTGGATGATGGTATGCGTCAAGGAACATGAAAGTAGTAAGCGTCTTTACTCCGTAATGAAAGAAGCCAACAAATTCAAAATGGAGCTTCAAATGGGCGTAGAGATGCAACTACAGCACAATACACCGGCTGAAACTGCAAAATACCTAAAAAAGACAGCAAAGACGAATGCAACCGACCAGTTACAGAAGCGATGGCAAGATAAACCGCTTCATAGCCAATACTCTGCCCGTACCAAACAAGCTGACGTAGACAAAACCCGTACCCATCAGTGGCTACGTAGTGCAGGGTTGAAAGCGCAAACTGAAGGTTTTATCCTTGATGCGCATGACCAATACTTGCTAACTAGGAATTATCAAGCACGTATACTAAAATATTGTGTCAGCCCAAAATGCAGATTCTGTGATAAATATCCAGAAACAATTGATCATGTTGTATCAGGTTGTACGGTGTTGGCACCCACTGAATATAAAACCCGACATGACAGAGTGGGCCAATATCTGCACTGGAAAATCTGCAACTTCTACGGGAAGGAAACTGAAAGAAACTGGTATGAACACCACCCAGACCCGGTTACGGAGATAGGACCTGTTACAATTCTATGGGATTAAACAATACACACTGACAGAACAATCAACGCCAACCGGCCAGATATTGTTATTAAAGAACACAAACAAAAACGGTGCCTCCTTATTGATATGGCAGTCCCTGCTGACTGCAATGTATCTTTGAAGATATTCAAAAAGTTGCCAAAGTACAAGGGCCTTGAAATAGAAATCTCGAAAATGTGGCATATGGGAACATCAACAATCCCTGTTGTAGTTGGAGCCCTAGGACTGGTTGGAAAAGTTTTCAGTAGACTAATTGAAGGGATTCCTGGAAGCCCATGCCTCAAGGAGATACAAAAAATTGTTCTGACAAGTACAGCCCACACGTTACGAAGGGCTTTATCTATGTAATTTAATTTTTTTCTTTTTTTTTTGTCAGTGGAAAGTGTCATGACGCCATTTCTAACCTTAGGTCCCTGGGCGGGACCCGGAAAGAAATGTGTAAACGCCAGAAATCAAAGAAAATAAAAATAACATTAATAATAATAATAATGTCTCTTCTTCTTCTGTCCGTCATCAGCCTATCTCACATTCGTCGAGTTTATATAAACTTCATGAAACATTAAATTCCAGTCCTAATTAAACTCTTTTGCGATTCAGTTAAGGTTGAGAATTCCACTTACAGATATGAGAGTTGTAAATTAACATCAAAGACCCCAACATTTAATCTCGTTGCAAATTTATTAAAAATTAAAAAATATTCCAAACAAATTGCATTTTTAGTTTATTTTTGTAATTCCAAATCTTTCATTAATTTGTTTTCGTGCTGATTAACCAATAATTATTTAAATTGCAGTTAGTTACCTTGCCTTAAATGAATGTCTAACAAAGTATGTTCGCATACCAAGACTATTTCGCAATGATCTGAATATACGCTCGAATTTCGCTAATACCGGCATCCTAAGAGAGACAGGGAACTTAAATAAATAACTACATGCCGTCTTTATAACCGGTAAAAATCTAAAGAATGGTAATTTTCTAAACGTAGATGTGGCACAAGGCCGGAAGCATGGGGCATCTAATGAGTATCGAACTCACTTTTCAGTAGATATTACTCTACGGCGAGTTGCCCAAAGAATTGTAATGTAAGCAGTTTGCTTTTGTTCTGCTTTATAGTAGAGAAAGGCGCATTTTTCTTGCTGGTGCCAGCGATCAAGTTTCGAGTATCTGTAAAATAATAATAATTTAAATGCAATAAGAAGAAAACAACTTTTCCTAATCTCTCTTTCCCCCCAAATTTGTTTTGTACTTGATAAAAAAAATAGAATTATTAATGTGTTAAGAAAATAATGACTTAATTTATTTTTCAAAAAATAATTAAAAAAACATTTATTTAAATATTATTCATCTTAAATGTAACCGCAACTACTACAGCGTAACAATGACTTTCGATACTGCATTTATAGAAACTTCATCTCCTCCCTCTCATTCTTCAATATATATATATATATATATATATATATATATATATATATATATATATATATATATATATATATATATATATATATATATATAAAAATTCTATATATAGTTTCCTTTCTTGAACTCATAAAGCATTATGTGCCCCAAATGATTCTTGGGTACTTCCATGTTAGCAGGGTTTTAATCAAACAAAATTTAATTTTATTGATCTCTGAAATAAAATTTGATCATTTTAAATGCATCTAAACATAAAAAAGATGTTCTGCTCCATTAGACATTATAAAATACTCTTTAAATTTCGTTCATTTTAACAAAAAGTTAAAATTCGGACAGAACTTATGGGATGACCTGATAGAATTATTATAAAATGGAACGCTGGCGTATATTTCATTCAGTGTTAATTTGTTTGATTTATAAAGTTCTCAACTATAAAACCCAAAAAAAGAAATAGGAGATAATAATTGAATTGCATAATTATGCCGATCCCTGTTGTCTGACACACGGGAATTCATACTTTCTTTCGGGGGATTGCCTTTTCTCCTCCTCCTCCTCCTCCTTCTTCTTCTCCTTGTTGTTATTGTAGTAGTAATATTAGTAATAGTAATATCTCTGCAGAATACGGCCGGTCATGGCTACCCACAATTTTGAATACTTTGTAGCTATTAGTAATTTTTGTCTTTTCAATATTGTTTCCTCTCTATATTTAGTGACTCATTAAAAAAAAAGAAATTATGCGTCCTGGGTAAGACAATAAACTACATCCAGCAGCAATGCCCTTGATCAATCTTAATTTCCAGATGTTCCAGGCCTCTCATCAGTAGGTTTTTAGGAACGTGGAACCACCTCTTAATTGCTAGTGTTCCCAGGCCCACCCTGACTCAGGTTGGTAGCACCTGTTAGGGTCCCAGCTATGGGCGAATAGTTGACCGCCAAACTTGGGTCAAAACACTATGAAAGTGTAAAAATAGGTTTTATTACCGGCAATACGTTTTTGTAAAAGGTTATTACCAGCAATTAATTTTTGAAGAAAAAATTATTACCTGCAATACATTTTAAAAAAAGCATATTACCAACAATACATTTTTGGAAAAAATATTAGCAGCAATATAATTTTGGAAAAAAATATTACCAGCAATAAAAATTTTGTCGGCATTAAATAACACATAGAGGTTGATATGCTGTAAAACAAACCAAACCAAAAATTGTTTTTGTCTGTCTCTTAAATATATCCTGTGAGTGTCAAATTTGACAAGCCTCTTTTCCTCATTATATATTCGAGAAATTTCATCTTAATCTTTTTGTTCGATGTAAGATCGTTCTTTTAATTTGCATTTTCCCTAAAACTTCCTCGTTCGTCATGTTTACAGCGCATGGTATTGTCAGCATATTCCTACTTAACCACATATATACTGTTTCAAATTCCTCTGTCCAACATTTATACCACTCTTTTTTTTGTTCCTAATCAAATTTTCCTGATTATTAATACTTGCATTTTATTAAAAAAAAGAAAATGAAAGCCCGTGGTTCCAAATATCTCAAAATGATAAATATTTGTATTTCAAATGTTGTGAAATTCTCACGCAATGTTTACTGAGTGCAAAGTTTTCTAATAAAGTCATTTAGAGTTAACAACCCCGGATAACTTCAAACGGTACTAAAATCATGAATAAAATACTGTCGAGTGGTTACAGAAAGCGTGGAGAATGAGGAATTTCGGAGAGCATTTAATCCTTATGAATATTCAGGGGAAATATTTGATTGGTTCAAGATCAAGGATCATTCATCAGATTTTTAAGAGCTTTAGAGAATTGCAAGAATTTAAATTTCTTAAACTATTTAAATCCCAAAGCATTTGAATTGGTTTAAACGTAATCCGAGAAATGTATTAATTTGAACGTTGAAATGAAATCTAAAATGCAGGAAATGAAATAATTTGAAGATTGGATTCGTTAAAATAATATTTGGAATCACGACAATACAATGGATAAGCAAAGTTAATCTTACTTTTCTTTAAATACGACATAGGGACCACGCAATTCGCTGACATGAAACTCCAAATCTAAATTGTTTTTCCATTTAAAAGATTACATTTGTTACATAAAATATATTCGGTTTAAATACAGGAATCCTTAAAATGACTTTAAAAAACTGCACATTTCAGCTTCTAAATTTTCTGTTACCCAGGGTATTTTGTCAAACAATATAAGAGAAATTAGCCATTTCAATTGAATTCAAATTTGTGTATAGGTATATTTGCATGTGCTTTTGTATATTTTAAGTCAATGACTGACCTAAAAAATTTTCTAGAAATTTTAATAATAAAAAATGAAAAAATAAAAATATGAATTTTATGTCCGAATTAATTAAAAACTCTCCTAGGGTCACTCTTCAAGACATTGTAAATAAGTTGGTCGAAATGTATGAGGTTCGTGTGACGAAAGAATGCATAAGATAGCACTTGGACTCCATGGCCTTTACTTTAAAAGCTGTTCATTATGAACCAGAAGCTGCCAATAATAATGTCAATAAGGCGAAACGTAAGGATTACGCAGTAGCTTTATTAGAATTTCAGTCCTAAAGTGTGCCAATTCTTTATATGGATGAAACCAATTTTAATCTGTATATTTCAAGAAGAGAAGGTCGCTCTAAAAAAGGCACGAGGTGCACTACAGTCGCGGCTGGATCCAGGGGAAATAACATCCATGTTATTGGATGTATTAGTAATAATGGATTAATTCATCATAAAAGAAAGGCAAATGAAATTTATGAAAGGGGAGATGTATTAGTTATTGATAACGCTCCTTGTCATACTTCAAATGAAGAAGTTGTAGAGGAGGATGAATTTAGCCAACACCAAATTTTCAGACTTGCCCCCTATAGTCCGATGTTAAATCCCATTGAAAAGGTTTGGTCAGCCATTAAAGCTGATGTAAAAAGAAGTATGGCAGACTCAATTGTTGGGATTTTAAGAGGTGATGGCCAAGGATCTTTAACTACTAAAGAATTCCGCCTCAGCAAGTTAGAAGTGTTCCCCTGAGACTTGCACTAACTTCGTATCTGGAATACAGAGATTACGTCCCTCTGTAATTAACTTAGATGATGTAATCGTTTAAATAAATTTCTTAGGAACGTTTATATTTTTTTCATATCGCTTTTAAGTAAAAATAAAAGAATAAATATTAAATTTGTTAGTATTATATTAATTCTCAATTTGAAGTTGATTAATCCAATTTGAAAGTGATTATTTCTCATTTTGAAGTTGTTTTCCAATTTGAAGTTGATTGTTATCATTTTGAAGTTGAAAAGGTATAGACTTGAATTGATCAACATTTGATTAGTGAATAACATTTCAGTGTTCAGTAGACATTAAAGGGAAATCTTAAAAAGGAAGCAATGTTTAAACCTCTACTCTTGTTGAAAGCACTGGGGATGAGTATAAAACAGACGAATTTCCCAGTACTGATATTTTTTTCTTAACATTTCTAGTTGCTTACATGCTTCACTGCTATTTTCGGTTTCCTTCTCTAAACACACGTCTCCGGAGAAAGTGCACTAACTTATGAGTTTCCTACAATAAATTTAAGCCCATGATTGTACAGCTTAGCACTATTCATAAAAACTCTAATCTTATTACAATGTGGGAAATTTAAAAACAAAAGTAATGTAAAGACTAACGAGTTGCATGTAGATATATCGACCGTAAATAATTTTAAATAATTTTAAATTTAAATGAAAATTTTAATTTAAAATTTTAATATGACATTTTAAATAATTTTAAATTTAAAATTTAAATTCAAATTTTAAAATTTAAAATGTTGAATAAATTTAAATTTTTTTAAATTTTAAATTCAAATTTTCAATTTAAATCTTTATTTTATATTTTAAATAATTTTAAATTTTCATTTTAAATTTAAATTAAATAATTTAATTTTAAATTTTAAATAATTTTCAATTTTAAATAATTTTAAATTCAAATTTTAATTTTAAATCTTTATTTTAGATTTTAATTTTTTTTTTAATTTTAAATAATTTTAAATTAATCCTAAGTTACCCCGACATCGTTAGCGTTTCTCTTGATGTAAAATTATTACCGACCTATTTTGTATTTCGTCCTCCATCTTATATACACATGACCCTATAACTTTTCATATAATCCTTTTTTTCATATGTCCCTATAAATAACAAAAATATCATTTAATCTGAAGAAGTCATTTCGAAGGACAAAACTCGTAACATATTATTTTTCAGCGAAACCATTCAATCACCAACTCGCGCGCGCACACACACTCACACACACAAACACACACACACATATATATATGCCTAAATATCTATCAATGTTTGTGTGTGCGTTTATGTGGGGGTTAAGATACGTCTCATTAAATAATTTAGATAAGTTTTGTCTACTTATTCTTAATAGGATTCCTCAAATTTACAGACGTATTTCTTACTATACTTATTATACATTCTCGTATATATATATATATATATATATATATATATATATATATATATATATATATATATGTGTGTGTATATACATATATAAAGTGTGTATATATATATATGTGTATATATATATATATATATATATGTGTGTATATATATATATATATATATATATATATATGTGAGTGTGTGTGTGTGTGTATATATATATATATATATATATATATATATATATATATATATATATATATATATATATATATATATATATATATATATATATATATATATATATATAACAATTAAGAAAAGACCATTTAATAGCATAATGTATGGAATATTTTCCAACTCGGCACAGCCCTTAAGTAAGAATTTTACAGATTAGAGAGTAATACAATTCAGCAATTTCACAAAATTGTTTTTTTTTCTGCAAGACACAGATCCTTTAAATGTTATTATATGAATTATTATAACTGCAATACCATAAATTCCTTTGAAGAGACAGAAAATATATATGTTGTAGGTAACCCAGCAACATGCTGACGAATTTGAAAGTTATTATAGACATGGAAATGATAGTTTCATTAGAAATGCTATTTGTTAATGACAATATTATTTTATCTTTTAAATTAAATATGTTATTGATATCTCTGGATAAATGTTTTGCAATAAATACATAATAATGAAATTTTAAATATATCCTTATTAAGATAGCAAAAATAGCTACTTAATGGTGAACGGAATGGGATAAGCCATGGGATTATGATGTTGATTTTTTAATTGTCGATAGTGTGGGCAAAGATTGAAGCAATATATTTGGCGCAGCTTTTTTTAATCAACAGATTAAGAAACTTGTAATTCTTGGAAAATCTAAAAGAGGTTGTGTAAGCTGATTACACACCTGACATCTTTGAAATTTGATAGAAGTTTCTCTTGTTGTTCTCTATTTGTAAAAAGTCGATAGTTCTCGCAGCAATGGTTAAAGGCTTTATTTCTAAAAATGCACCCAGAACTGCAACTAAATATAGTGGTGGTAACGAGAATAAACACTTTGTGCTATCGTGAGAAATACGAGATAAACTGTGGCATGTGGCCAGAATAGATAAACGGTTTGATGTTTGATTTATTTTTATTCAGATTATATTCGTATCTTTTTTTAAAATTTATTTAGAGAAATTATTATAAAGAAACCGTTTTTTTAATATTCAAAGGGTATCTTCTTTTCTCAATTTCAAACTCCTTTTTTTTTACTGGATTAATTTTATGGTGAATTTAATTGCTTTTACTGTTACAAAAAATCACAGATTGCAGAAAGAGCGAAATCGATCACATCCCAGTTATGCGAAATTAAATAATCAAAGTCACCCGAAGGATTTTTTTCTCCAAAGAAGGAGCTCATCTCAGCCGTGTAATGCGTTCACTGCTTTTTAATTAGTTCAGGGTTAGGCGTCTTCTAATGTGTAAAGTCATTCGAGCAATGATTTAAAGTTAAAGTTAAAAAATAAGATGGCAAAAAATTTCGAAAAGGTAATTTCATTCAGCGCTTCGTGGTCAGAATAAAAAATGCCCAATATGAAAAAATCAAACGCTAACATACACACACACATATAGGTATCATCCCAATTACATACACAGTTTCAGAAAATCATTTTCATATACATTTTTTCACCAAAAGAATAAAATCAAATCACACGAATACACATATTTCAAGACACATTTAAACATCGTTCACTCACAGAAACATATTCATTTATCCTAAAAATTGACGCATATTTTATTAATGTATAAACCCATTTATGCCCACACACACGTTTCAGAAACATGCACACAGTCTTTTGCAAATATTAAGAAATAGCTTCCCAGATATATACATATTTTCACACGTATTTTAAGATTAATAATTTAGTAAATATTTTTAATATTTTAAGATTAATACATAAACGAATATTACATAATATGCTAAGTTGTTTTTAAAGATATTTAAGCTGTTATTTTAAGGTATTTTTAATTTATTACATTTCATATCAAAATCTATATTTATCTATTAATTTTTTAAACTATTATTCTTTTTAATCAAGGGGATCATGCAAAAGAACTATATAGTTCGATTTTGCAAAGACATGCTGCACCATATGGTTTAAACATAATTGAAAAAAATCACCTTTCAAGAAGACAACGATCCTAAACAGTCTCACATTATTAAATTACCTTGGAAAAAAATTAAAAAAAAACATTATGCAAATTATAATTTGACCACTCTACTAGTGAATTAGTATGGGAATAAACTGCTTAGGAGAGTTGGAAGAGAATACCCAAAGGGAGCTTTTTCAGTTTTTGAAGAATGCTTGCGAAAGTCTACATTTACATTTGTTTCAAAGACTGTTAGAAAGAATGAAAAGAA
>CAHIKZ030005466.1:1130000-1247500 GCA_903632075.3 Acanthosepion pharaonis | reverse complement strand
AATTATTTTCCACTCTACTGTCTGATTTCCCAGAGATGTAGCATTGCAAGCCAATTGTCACTTCATCGCTATTTCCATCGTAAATCTTCAGATACATTCTATTATTTAATACCATCAGTTCAGACCTTCACTACTAAGAAACTCTATAAGACTTTTATGGAATCGAAAAAAGCTCATTTCACCTGTATTCAGTATTTTTCTTCTTAGATTCAATAGATTGGTTTTTGTTTAGACAAAAAAGATTTATACAGAGGAAATACGTATTCAGCATGTAAGATGAAAATTGCATTCAAGTTTGTTTTTTTGTTTTTTTCTATAACTGCCACTTTATAAGACAGACTCCTGCGTGGGTGCTTCCCCGAAGACTTTATACTAACTGTTATGGGAACTTACCTATAACGATAATGGACTCTTCCTGACACTATAAATACTACGCCTCTCAAGCGCTATAATGAATGAATGGTGTAACGAGCACCAGGTTATGACTGTTGAACTCTCTTCTTTGGCAGAGAGGAACCCGGACGAAGCTTGGCCGAAGGTCAAGGTTTCGTCCGGGGTGGTAGACAGGCCCTGAACCCGTCTAGGCGGGTTCAAAGGGTATATTTTTGGCCGAGCCTACGGGCTTGGAGAAACCAACTTTAATCTCGGCCTCGTGCCACATATATTCCTCGTGGGTGGGATATTAAATACAATGAATGGTGTAACGAGTCGAAACAATATTAGTTCACTCTAAACCAGACGGACAGTCATTACTAATTACTTCAACTTCTTGTACTATATTTCTGTTGTAATATATTTTTGTTATTCTACTCTTGTGTTTGTGTTGTTCTTCCTTGGTTCTAACCTTAGACCATAACTGTGGTGCGAGGATATTAGACCATAATACTAACCTCTTCAAATCAATGGGTGAAACGATATTTATTCTCCTTATTCTAATAATCTTCTATTATTCATATCAAATATGTCATTCATCAAAAGTATTTTAAAACTCTAGCTTGAGTGACTCTTGAATTTTGCATGTGTTCAATTCTACATTTAATTCTAATTATTGGCACCCATTTTTCATCGTTTCCCTTTGTAAAATGACAGAAACCTCATTTCGTTTTCTGTTAATATTTTACGACAAGTGTAAACGTCGTTTCAAAAGAATTACATTCTCGCCAAAGAACATCATTAAATATCAATTATTTTCAGGGTTCACCTATTTTCAAGATGGTTGTAGCCATTACAACGTTTTCCAGTAATTAATAGCTCTCGACTTTTCATCATCTAAGTAATTTATATTACATTCAATATGATCGAGTGTCTGGTCATAATATTTACAGACTCCTTCTTGTGAACGAGTGATGTTTAACGCTACAGCCAAAATAAAAAAAAAAGCTTTAGACAGTCTTCGCTTTTGTAATCTACGCGCGCGTGGTGAAGCAGATAATAGTTTAACTCGGAATGAGAACTCGGAGAGTCGAGTTCGCATTCCAGTAGAGTTAGTTTCATTCACTTACGCGAAAATACCGTTTCTCTCTCCCCGCTATGGATAAATAACAGGCCAGACAGGACCCTGTAGCCTCCTTTGGAAAACTATGTATTCCAGCCGCTTTCGAGGGTTGGTTTCCGGGCTAGCAAACCGGTTTCGAACATCGCTCAACAGAGCTAAATCAAGGTTAATAAATTAAACAGTATTATCGCTAAAAAAGAGATGGACAATATGTATTAGGCGGGAAAAAATATTGCTTAGATGGAAATTAGTTGGAGGCCCAGTATGAATTATCTCTGTTTACACAGAGAGGGCTTGAACGAGAAAATAAAAATGGCCTCTAACACTGTTACGTGGTAATTCAAGTGGGACTTGTTAAGAATGGTAAATGAGTCTACACTGAAACTAGTAGCAAAATTACGTCTATTTATTAGGTGCTCTGCGATGGAAGACCCATACGTATTGATCAGAATGTCTGAAGGAGTTTACTTAAGATTTCGTATTTTCATTAGAATGTGTTGCTTTATTCTGTCATCAAGCCTTTGAGTCGTTCTCCCACTGTAGTGTGAGCCACAACTACATTTAAAAGAATAAATAAAAGAACTATTGTGATGTGGAAGAAGAACGTTTTCCGCATGGACGGAAAAGCAGGCTTGACAGAAAATGACCACACCAGTGTTAGCAGCAAAGTAATAAATTCGAACTGCTACAGAAACCTGCCTAGCATATGTTTTACTGATATTACCCAGCCAAGGAAGCGGCATGTACACAGGGAATCATTGTACAATAACAGGTTTGACTTTATTGAATTCAGCAATTCTATTCCTAATTATTGACTGAACAATGCCCAACGAATAGGCATTGTTACAAAGAATAGTGGTAATAAACCTAAGTTCATCATCCAAATTAATCTTAGAACAGATCATTAAAGCCCTATGGAGACGGGTTTTAATCAAATTAATTTTGTGTTTTACGGGGAAAAAATAATCCCAACTGGTATATAAACCAGTAAATGTCTGTTTACGATAAACAAATGTAACAAAACCCGATGAAGATCTGTTGACCAAGAAAGCGAAGAGAAGAATTAACTTATTTTCTTGTGTAAATTTCAAAGCTGGGTGCATATTATTAAGGGACGAAAGAAAATGGTCCGCTTCGGTCTCGTTATCAAATTGACAAAAGGTGTCATCAACTTTAGGTTTATTAGGTTTCAATAACATACTCTCTTCGTGGAATCTAACAAAGATATTTGCTAATATATGTCCCAACGGGAAACCCATCGAAACACCATCATCTTTCCTTGACAAGAGGCCGTCGAAACTAAATTCAACTGACATCGTGGCGAATTTTATCAGTTCGACGAAAACGTCCTCATAACATAACAGGAGACAACTGACTACGATATAGGATATCAGCTCATATATCGATAGTCTCAGCGAGTGGATATATATATATATTCAAACCCTAATATTCCATGGGTATAATTTATTACATTGGAATCGTAAACACGATCCAATTCATCAGACATATAAATTAAAAAACGAAATCAGAAAATATTACTCAGAACTTATAAAATTATTGTAATTATAACCATAGAATCTTAGTGTTTGACCCTTTTATATTATATTCTTGCTCTGTCCTGGGCATTGATCTTTATCTGGATCTATACTTCTTTGAAATTTATACATATATATATATATTTACCACTAACATTATCTATCTATCTATCTATCTATCTATATATATATATATATATATATCTATCTATCTATCTATCTATATATATATATATATATATATATATATATATATATATATATATATATAGATAGATAGATAGATAGATAGATATTAAAAAGCGAAGAAAACTATAGAAGGGCATAAACGCCTATATTCGGAACAGAAAAACGTTTAAAATAATCTAAAAAGTTATACGGAATCAGGAACGCAGTTACATAGTGTATATATATATATATATATATATATATATATATATATATATATATATGATGCCTATTGTCTTCATCTTTGCTGTTGTTATAGCCCGCATCTAAATAATATTGTATATAAGGATGACCCGTCATCCTAGAAATTCAGATAGAAAGGCACACAATCCATCCCAGAATTTAGGAAAAAATACAAAATAACCCAGAATCTATACGGAAATAACGAACACATTTCAGTTCACAGCTTGAATGTTGAATTGAAACTTGGAATTATATGTGCGTGTTTGAACTATATCAGCTTATGGAAGATCAGTGCCGATACGCGTGTTTGTCATAAGTCTTTGTTTTTGTAACGTTTCAAGAAGGACCGGGTATGTAGTGCGGACGATCCAGCGCACGAATCGTATCTCAGCAAATGTCAGGAACAAATATTAGTTTACGTTAATCAAGGCTGATCTGATTCACTCGGAGACAAAAGCAAGCAACCAACCTGACGCTTTGATCGCAGAGACACGTGATCATCTGGCGCATTGGGCGACCGAACGAAATGGATTCTCTTTTTGGTGAAGCAGGACTTTTCGGAGACTTTTGCGTACGTGCCCAGTCATAAGGAGAAGAAGAAATGACAAACGCGTCGAGCAGAACATTTGGCTAATATCTTATTCCTTGCCGCTTTTCCGATGGCAATTACTTTACATTAAGGCGTTGGATTTTGCGTCTGTGTAAAACGAACTCCATACACACGCAAACAGACACAAAAACATACAGAGAGAGAAAGAGCAATAATCACAAAAAGAACTAAAAGTGAATAAAATCCTTTAGAAAAGAAAATGCATGATAAATTAAAACAGCGAAATACCAATGTCTTTATCTACACAAGTCTCCGTTCAAGATGTGGGAATTTTACATTTCCTTTTCCCCGTTTTTCTCTAGTTTCGTGTTTATTTCCTGCCAACTCAGCGTTTCTTTTTATATCTGTCTAAAATGCACTACGAATTCTTCCAGTGTTCTGCTTTATCTCCTCAAGTTTTCTCTCCATAAACCGTAACTATTTCCCCACGTACTGATCTTCCTTCAGGCTAATGCATGAGCATACAAAAATGGCAAATACTGAAGGAGTCTAAGAATAATGATAGCAGTAATTGTCAACGGCATTTATTAACTCATAATCTTGTTCCAAATGCGAAGTACATTGATATTTCTATACAACTGATTTTGGTACAAAACCAAAGGATGATGAGGCGCGAAAATAGATTTCCATTAGATTTTCACTGTTAGCAGTGCCGTCGATTTTTATGCGTAATGCCGTACAATGTTGCGCCGTTTAATACCGGTGTACAAGTCGATTTCATGGATATGATTTTTTGCATGAATTGTCGGTTTTTACGCGTAATGCTGTACAACGTCGTACCGTATATACGCATGTACAAGTCGACTTCATGTATATGATTTTTGCATGAATTGACGTTTTTACGCGTAATGCTGTAGAACGTCATACCGTATATACGCGTGTACAAGTCGACTTCATGTATATGATTTTTTGCATGTATTCTCGATTTTTACGCGTAATCCTGTACAATGTTGTACCGTATATACTAGTATACCATCCGACTTCCTGTACATGATTATTTTGCTGAAAATAAATTAGCTGTGTGTGGTGTCACCGGTCACCGAAATGGCACGATTTTAACTCCGTCAAAATAATTACCTTTGAATGCTATGTCTATTATCGTTGTATATTTGTAAAAAAAAAAAATTATTCAGCGAAAAAATGAATTAGCAAAAACTGATCATAAATCCCCCAGTGGACTAGAGTACATACAGCAATTTTAGAAAGACTCGTTGAGCACATTATGTATTCTCAACTAACAAGAAATGTTGTGGTTACGTTGTATTTTTGACGTTATGGCTTCCTTCCCCGGGAACCAGCTAAACTACACTATACGGAGTGCGGTAAACTTCATTATACAGATTGAGACGAATGGTGTTAATGGATAAGTCAAATAGGCTCTGTTGATTGGCCATCAAATTAACCAGACTTTATACACCTGGATTTTTTTCTGTGAGGCCGTTCGAAATCATTTGCTTATCAGACGAGCCCAAGAAATATTGAGGTATTTAAAAAAGAACGGGCGCGAGAGAGAGAAAGAGAGAGAGAGAATGAATGAGTAAGTGCGTGTGTGAGTGAGTGAATTACTAAGTGTGTGTGTGTGTTCTTTTTATACTGACTTATTTAACGCTACCTAGCGGGCATTAATTACGATCCTCTGCGACGTGGGGTAATTCCACAATTTCAATGTTACAGACTGTTCAACTGCAAATCGAACTGAGATTTCAATTAGTTTGCCGCATGCTCATAGCTGAAGGGAACACGGTGTGAACCAAAATCATTAATATAATTGTTGTTTGTAAATGTAGTATCACCCAAGACGAAACAGATTTTATATTTATCAAACGTACTTTGCTAGGGAAAAGTACAAGAAAACAGCCTAGCTTTGAAAGTTAAAATTATAGTAATAAGCGACGCATTCTCTCAGGAGCCTGTAAGTAATGCAACAGTTCTAGAGAAGATGTCCTAGTGGGACTTCGTCCTTACCAATGCAATATAAATAGAATAAGGGTGAGTCGACTCAATGTATGCCACCTAGCAACTCTTGGCTATCAAGATTTGAACCGGTGAAGCTAAGTATCGGCTTGAGCATATGACATGAAAAAGCGATGGAATAGCGAGGGATTAGTTACTTTTCATATGCGGGGAAACTGAGCTGTAGTTGGAAGTGCATAATCGGTCTTGTGACCGATTATGCACTTCCAGCTTACAGCCGCGCAAACTAGTTTGAACTCTATCTCAGCTGGAAAGCGAGAAATTGGTAGCTTCAAACAGGATTAGTTTATTTCTCAACTATTTCTATCGAGGCCACCATAAAATATCGAGATTTATTGTGTTTGTTTTATAGTTCAAATCCATCAGTATGGCATACATAGTGTGATTCTGCTCACTACATTGCCCCCTTCCCCGTAACCACGGTTTCACTTTTAGCAGTTTCCGTTAAACATGTTTCACTTAAAAATAACCATTGCTTACATTTCATGGTAGACGGCATAGTAAGTTTTGGTGCCCGTCCTGGGTATGACATTAAGCAGCAAGTTCTCTCTTTTGGATATCGGTTGAGGAAAACTTTTGGCCGTACTTCCGTTGCATCAGTGGGTGAGCATCAGGTGGCTAAAATAAAGAGGCCCCACAGACTTTCTGAAGCTAGAATAAACAGAGCGCACAGATGTCCTGAGCGGAAGGAAACGCGTGCTTGCGTGCGCGCATGACGGAAGAGTCTTGGCCACGCAAAGTTACGTAGCCGACATACCGGAAGAAGACCTAGCCACGTGAAGTTGAGTAGGTGTCAAAATGTTATGTAACCGGTCAGGTTCTTGGTCTGGCCAGAGGCTGGCTAGGAGCTCACCATAGTTTTGTTATCATCAGTTCCTGTCTGTGTCATCCCAACCTTTTTGAACCTCTCGTATTCTACCCTGTCGCGACAATTCAAACAAGAAAGATATTTATATATTTTTATATATAAGATTTGAGACCAGGAGTAATATACTACGTCTGTTCGGGAAGTCTTGAGGACCGTGGAACCACCTTTTAATTGATGTTGTCCCCAGATCAACCCTGACCGGGAGTCGTAGCGCCTGCTATGGCCCCCGTTATGGGTAAATAGTCAACCCTGAAACTGGGATCAAAACATAATAGAAATATTAAAAACAATTATAGCAACCCCCCCCAAGAAAACAGCAAGATATATCCGTAGTAAAATCAATTACCAGAAATACCTTTTTAAAAGAAATTACTAATGCTTCCAAGAGGATTAAACAGGTGGTTGATATGCCGCTACACAAACAAACAAATCATTTAGAAGTCGTTTAGTTACTGGCGTTTTGGAACGGCCATTTGGGCGCCATCCGATTTGGCGCTAGACATTCGGGAACCAGATCATTGGAAAAAAAAAACAGCCACTAGACGTAACCAACATCTTTATCGACAGCCTAGTGGATATATTCAATTGCCATGAAAATGTTATGATAAAAACGTTGCTTCGATCCAGTGACTAGACCCAAATTTTTGTCGAATATCGGGCTCCAGCAGTGGTGAACCAAAAAAACTTGGACAGTTAAGTTAAAGAGAAATAACTGAGAGCTCCGGATAAGGCATTACACGTGGAAATAGAACTATCTACCCCGGTAGACGAAATAAAGGGTTCGGTCCGAAATTCCAATCACCTGAAGAAAACCGAGCAACGGCCCAAACGTTGTGAATATGGCAATGAAGATGAGGAAAAACACTCCGAATAATGTAAATAATATAAGAAATCATAATACCTCATCTCAGAGATCCAGTCACTTGAAGTAGGCCGGAGCATCCAACGGTCGAAACGTTGTGAATATGGCAATGAGGATGAGGATAACATTCCGAATAATGTAAATAATATAAGTAAACATATTATCTCATCTCAGAGATCAAATCACCTGAAGAAGGCTGGAGCGTACAACGGCTGAAACGTTGTGAATATAGCGATGAAGATGAGGATAACAGTCCGAATAATGTAAATAATATAAGAAATCATAATACTTCATCTCAGAGATCTAATCACTTGAAGAAGACCGAAGCATACAACGGCCGAAACGTTGTGAAGATGGCAATGAAGATGAGGATAACAGTCCGAATAATGTAAATAATATAAGTAAACCTATTATCTCATCTCAGAGATCCAATCACCTGAAGAAGGCTGGAGCATATAACGCAGAAACGTCGTTAATATGGCAATGAAGATGAGGACAACAGTCCGAATAATGTAAATAATGTAAATAACAATTTCTTCTCTCTCACTTCTCAACTATAGAACTCTCTTCATGTTTCTTGATTCCGTACCACCTATAATTTCCAAAAAAGTTAAATGCAATACCTCCGCCATCTTCTGACGGGTGTTTTTATTATCTTTTCTCCCCGCTAGTTTTCTCAATTTCTTTCAATCCAAATAACCCCTGCGTCTTAGTGACATTATCACCTTGCTTGGAGTGAAATGATTTTTGAAAAGAAAATGAAGAAATAACACATACAGAATGATTTTATCATATCATGAAAATGAAACGATTGTAGGAAATGGTCGACTATTCGTTGTTTTGTATTTTTCTCCTCTTTGTTATGAAAAAAAAATTCCGATGTTACAAAAAACGAGCACAACGGAATATGGACTATTCTCAATGCTACTGCGATGACATCAGCTTCTACTTCTCTTCGACTGAAGACCAAAGAGCAAATATTGTTAACATTTGATTAACTTAGAGTATACTTGGTGGGTCAAATTGATCTGTTTTATGTGAGTTGAAATCAATATTTACAGTTCAAATAAGCAGAAGTAGATTATTAAAGACTCTGTCGGATACAAATGAGTCTGGAAGAAATAAATAGTGTCTAGTCTATGGCGCTTGCAATTCATTAGATATTTGTACACTTTACAACCTTTGTTGACAAAGAGAAAGGCTTTTGTATATCTAATAGAATGAATTATCGTATTAATTTAAGACAAAGAGAAAATCCAAAGTATACATCGAGAGAACAGAAATGATAAAACCAATAACAATAAAAGTATTTAAGAGAACAACACGTGGAATAGAGACAATATTTCAGTTAAAAATAGAAGCCAAAAAAGCATTGGCTGAAATCAATGAGGAGATTAATAAGCATTCACTGCAGTATAGGAAGAGAGGCTGTAGATCGAAAAAAAGCGAGACTAGACCAACGGAACCAAGGAGGCGTGTAGCTGAAGAGATGGGTGTAAACTTGTACAAGGTAAACATAACTGTAAAACAGTATTTACATTAGTCGGACTATTGTCCTCATCTTTGTCGCCATATTTGTCACAACGTTTCTGGCCTTCTTCAGGTGGTTGGAATTTCGAACTGAAGCCTTTATTTCGATCACTGGGGTAGACTGTTCTAATTCCACGTGCCATGTTTGATGGATGTCAGTTATCAGTTATCTCCTGCTAATTTTCCCTCTGAAAGTTCTCCACTGCCTTAACCAGGAATTGAACTCACCTGTCACTGGATCTAACCAACGCCTTTATCCACTGTGCCATGTGTCCTTGAGGACATCTGGGTATGAACTTCTGAGTATTATAAATCTAATGTTTTCAGCATCATTTTTACCAGTGCTCATATTGCAATTTTTTGCTGTTATCATTTATGTCTTTACCAGAGTTCATATTGCAACTTTGTTATCATTGCTTTTCTCTGGCACTCCTTATTACTGGTTCCCATATTGTATTTATTTCGACATTGTGACAATAATGTCGACAAAGATGAGGACAATAGTCCGACTAATGTAAATACTGTACATAATACCTCATCTCAGAAATATAGACATAACTGTAAAATAAAATTGGTTTGATATATATATATATATATATATATATATATATATATATATATATATATATATATATATATATATATATTACAATTATCAACATTTTATGTGTTAACTAAAATCTAAATATATCTTGATAAAATAATTATTTATTTGGAGATTATTCTCATGGGTTTTTCTCCATACATGTCCTACTACTTAACTCATAGAGGAGGGGTAAAAAGAAGATTTCTTAACTATCTCAAGGTTATATCGCGTGTATATGAATGTAGTAACTGGAGTTCGAACGCAACCTGTTTGTTTGCCGTCCTGGATATGACAATAAACTACATCCGCGTCCTGGATATGACGATAAACTACATCCGCGTCCGGGGTAACACTATAAACTACATCCGAGTCCTAGGTATGACGATAAACTAGGCCTCTGATCAGGAGGTATCGAGGAGCGTGTGTAGGAATCCTTCTACTCGGTTTTTCGTTGAATATTAAAATTTGAAGTGTCGGGATTCAATACATTAATAAAATATCGTTACAGGGTCGCTCGTAATTTGGCCGTCTAGAATAATCAAACGCTTTTCATTGAAGGAATAAAATTCAGTAGAAAAGACGACGTAGTTTCAACAAATAAACATTGATTTAATATAACGATATGAATACAAAAAGTTGATAATTGATTGTACAGTAATGTCTTTTGTTTGGGTTGATAAAGTTCTGAAATAAAATATAAACTGTCTTTGTGTACGTGTGTGAGAAACAATAAAATGTTGTGATGTGTGTGTTTGTATGAAAAAGTCAACATGTGTGCCCGTGATACATAGTAAAAACGGATACGAGAGATACGAATTGTTTCTTACTGTTGGCGGTGATGCCGCGGTCTGGAGTTTGTCAACGCTGTCGTTTTTGACATGAGGTCATGAAGGTTATCGGCGAAAGGTGTGTGTAGCTTGCTGGCAGCCGCGTGTATATTGTGTTCTTCTCGGTTTTTGCTGGCGATTAAAACATCATCTGTGTAGGCATATATGAAAGGTAAACCTCTAAATACCTCGTCGATTAGTCTCTGGAACGTTTGAGCGGCGTTACGTAACCCAAAAGGTATTCGCACGAACTCGTATAATCCGAAAGGTGTCGTCACGTGGAACCACCTCTTAATTGCGGATGTTTCCCAGGCCCACCCTGACTGAAAATCCTAGTCTGTTCTGCTATTTACCCAGAGCTGATGAGAGAAGAAATGGATTTATTAATTTCCCGAATATAACTAGAATTCGAAATTATCTGGACTTACAAATTTAAGCAAAGTCAAGCATGGTCATCACCCATATGGGTGACCGTTTGGAAATACTAGGTGTTATAAGCTTGGTATGAGGATAATGGATTGTATATTTTTAATCGGGTGGTCAAGTTCTAATTCCAGTTGGGTTCGTTAGATTCACTTACGCGCAGATACCCTCGGGAAAGATATCCATCTCAAGTCCGCCCGGTTATGGGTGAATTAGTAAGACTTGTATCTCTAAATGATTACTGTGTCAAAAAAAAAAGGAGAAAATTTCTTACAGACTTGCAAAGCGTTAATAAGCCGTAGAAAACGGATCAAAGCTAAGCTCACCGATTTATTATTCTGACTCGTTAACCATATCATCGCCTCCATATGCCGCAGCAACAATGCAGGCTGAATAGTCTTTGTCTTGATGCAAATTCAGTGAAATGGGATATCGTGTGAGGTCTGTGTTCCATACAGATATGATCTGCAAGGAGAGTTCGTTAAACACTGTATCACGACGAGGCGTAGCAACCGTCCTCTTTTATCGATTCAATTGTCACAAGGAAATGGCCCACATTAGAGAAAGATAACGGAAGACGACAGAAGTCAAGGTCGATATAAAATATATCAGTTATTAGTAGTAAACGTGACCGTCATAACCATATTAATTCAGCAAATATATATATATATATATATATATACAGAGAGGGTGGGGAGAGATAATTCATAGCCATCGGAATCTATTTTTGCGCGCTGACATATTATTAGAGATTGATGCCTTCAGAGAGAAAGCTGTATTGCAATTCTGCCACTTAACTAGTACTTGCCAAAGACCTGTTATTATCTTAGAATAGGTACAAAAATGTTATTCTTGTATCAGTGCAAGTTGCACTTGTGACGTGTAAGAGTATATAGCTGTTAGGAAGGACGTCGAGACAGCATTAATGCATTAGACACATTTATAGATACGTACACATGTGAACAGATTCGCAAACACGCAAGCTTTCATACACACACATACACACACACACACACACACATATATATATATATATATATATATATATATATATATATATATATATATATATATATAGTCGACTCCCCCCTGGGCGAATTCGACGTAGGAGGGTCAAGCAGATCAGTTCCCAGGAAATCGACAGCCTGACAACAGCACAAGACAAGTGATTATAGTGGTGAAGGTTTCGTGCAGGGCCAGCCACACTTTTTGAAGGGCCGGATTCAGAGCCCGGTTGCACTAAGTGCAACAAGGTCCCCAAAGACCCTACGCAGATTTTGAATTCAGAGTTGTCCTTCTCCTAGACTAGTTGCCAACCAAGTCTATAGAACCATGTCTGTCCTGCTATTTAACCATAGCTGAAGGAAGAAGAAGAGGATTCACACCTTTCCCAAGGGTATTAGCACGTAAGGGAATGTAATGGATTCCACTGGAATTTGAACTCGGCTCTGTGATTCCTCAATCCAAGCTATCCACCCTGCGTCCACTTTATATATATATATATATATATATATATATATATATATATATATATATATATATATTAAAGTAAGCAATATTTATAGAGGCTGAGTACTCAGTATCAGAGAAAGAACGTTTCTAAACATTGTGAATATGGTCAGAAGAATCAACACAACGTGGTGATTATAACTTACATGCTATTACGCACTTGATCCGAATGTGTATTGAGATATTAAAATGACATTCTCCATCCAATAATGATATTTACACACACACACACACACACACACACACATATATATATATATATATATATATATATATATGTGTGTGTGTGTGTGTGTGTGTGTGTGTGTGTGTGTGTATGGAGTAAAACGTTCGTAGATTTTTTTAAAGTGCTCAATACTAAGAAGAGCAAAATATTATTATAATATTTTTACTATAATAGATTACAATAAAAAACATTTTAACATAGCTAAACAAAAATTTCCATGTTTCAGAACTACAACCGATCTACCTCAGGTGATGTTAGATAATTTGTGATAAAATGATTAATTAAGGATTTTGAAAACAAATCTATATCTCTTTTTGGAAGTTAAAGGGGAGGCATAAGGCCAGAATTAAAAATATACTTATAATAGATTAACTAATTAAAAGTAAAATCTAAGCTAAAATAGAAAAATAATGCCACAGATTTGGAGAGAGTGTTTTATTTACTAATTTCAAGATAACCCGACGCTTAGTCATGTCTGCGACAAATGTTTCAAGGATGTAGCCAAGTATGAAGTTCAGATTTGTTGAAGTAAACAAAGATTTCAGAAACTTTTTCTTTCAATTTAATTTTTTTATATATACTCATGAAGCTTCTTAAAGGTGTCAATAGGTAAAATCTAAAATATGGAACATCTATATACGATACTAATTATAATAAAAAGACGTTAAAACATGACAATATTAAAGTTGAATGGTTCTAATTAATATTGGGTGGACCCTTACATACTGATAGAATAATGGCTATCTAACTGTAGTGCGTAATTATTTATGAACAATTTCTTTAACTATATTTCAAGGTAAAAGGTAGTCTATGCTGGCAGAACACCGTTAGTTCATTTGTTTGGTTTAACAGGACTTTCTTGTTAGGAAACTTTATAATATGTAATTTTTCTGCTATCATGTAAAGATTTACAAGTTTTAGTATGTTTAATATTTTCCATTTTACCGTAAGAGTTTTGTTAACTTCTTTCAAGTTTCAAAAATATTCAGAAAGGGATGTTCTGTTAGGGTACGCATTATTGTTGAAAGATAATATGTGCAGATACAATCTCGTTTTGAAGGAATTTTGGTACTACTAATGTAAAATTTTTTAACTGTTGGATTTTCTGGAGGTGAAATAGTACTTAGGTAAACAAGGGAATCTATTTGACACCTATTTTGTAATTGGCAGATGTTAGGATTTCTACAATTACATAAGTTGGGATCATTATTGTTTGCTTCTTTGGAATGGCGATTGTTACTTATGTTTACGTGTTGATTTAAAATTTGATTATTATCTCTTTTAATAATATTTTCGATATTGTCTGTACAACTATAGCTTAATTCAAGTGTATTCTTATTATAAATCTTACTATGAGGTTTATTTCTGCAGAATTATTTTCTCAATTAAATTGAGAAACTTCTGCCCTAACTTAGTACTAACCATTTGGTTATATGGGAGTGTACATCAAATGCATTTCCTGTTTCTACTTTACTTTCTTACTAACAATGTTATGCTTACTATATTTAATGCCAGGACACTTATAGCCACTATTTTCTAAGGCCATGTTGTAAAATTAGCTACGTTTATAGAATACATCTTTGCTGGAAGAGTTATTACTAATTCTCTATTCCATGGAGTTTGATTATAGATGGGGGTGATTAGAATTTTGGTGGATATATAATGGTTGTGTATTATTTTTCATCTATAGTTTGTAGGTATGATTGACTAAGTCTAGTGTTACATCAAGGAAATGTACTTTTTTATGTTTGTGTTGATTTTAACTTTCAGGTTTAAACATTTAAATTCCCTATGAATCAATTTTATCATTTTGTCAGTTTTAAATTTTGTAGAATTTTTCACCACCATAAGGCCGCCATCTCTTTATAACTCCATGTCTTCTATATATCCTGGTGGGCACAAAGGTTACCTAAAACGAATAAACCAAAAAGGTAGGAAAACTCAACACAGTCTAACGATTCCATGGTAATATCACATTGATCAACTGAATTATTTTTTTAAAACTTTTTTCTTTCTCATGGATAAGAAAAGATTTTCTAGAGTTCATAATAATGTCCAGTCCCTCGTTTGAAAGATCAGATTATTCGGTGGTGAATTCCAAACCCAATGTAAAGAGATCCCTCGAAATGGATCAATGTCAAACTGGATCAATAGGCAATTAGTTTTATCATTTATATTATTAAACCATTTGATGAAGTCAGTGGAATTAATACATTGTAGAAGTCCAAGGCGCTTTTTAACCCGCTAATTATAGTGATATTCCAAGCGTAGCTTAGATGTAGCACAAGGCCGAAAGCATGGGTTACCTAGTGAGGATCGAACTCACTACTCAGTCGTAATTGTTCTAGCGAGACAAGCTCGCTAACGATTACACCACCTAGAGAAATCCAACGATTTTCCAAACGCAGCTTAGATGTGGACCAAGGCCGAAGCAGGGGCACCAGGTGAGAGTCGAACTCACAAATCAGTTATAATTGTTCTAGCGAGACAAGCTTGCTAACCATTACACCGCATTGAGATGTCTCTAGAGCTTTTCCAAAATGTGGCACAAGGCCGAAAGTAGGGGACACCCAGTGAGGATCGAACTCACGACTCGGTCAATTGTAATTGTTCTAGCGAGATAAGCTTGCTAACCATTATACCATCTTGAAGTGCCCCCGATGGTTGATTATATGGAGGATAATTTTGTTAATTCTACCAATTTCCGGCCTAGTAGCGTGGATGATCCTGGTGGGCAGATTAGTTTCAAAACCACGTTTATGGTCCTTGATTCTTATATTATGATTATTTTATACAGAATTTTCTAACTCTTTTACTAATTTTAAGTTTGTCAGTAATATTTTTGCTAGTTTCATTAAGTTTTTTAACTATATTATTCTCTACTTTCTATAATTAGTATTTAACTTTCTTCTTTTTTTTTTAATTAAAATATTATAATCCTTAGGATTGATTTCCGTATTGACATTAAATCACTTCAGATGGTCTGATATTTCTTGGAATAAATCACATACTACATGCTTACTAGCAATAGAGCAAATAAAGGTTAACCCTCGCACGCTTAAATAAATAATTTAAGTAAATTATTTATTATATATATATAACTATAGTTATATATATAACTATATTATATATAACTGTATTATATATAACTATATATATATATATATATATATATATATATATATAACTATATTATTTATTGGATGTTGTATGCATATGAATGGTACAATAGTGTTTTTTTTTCGCCAAACATTGTATTCTTTTTGATGAACCCAGACTTTGCTGCTTGCTCTTTCGACAATTTTCGAATGTCATCTTTTTTAAAAAGAAGCAAACACAGTATCATGGCTGCCGAATTAGTTCGAATTTAAATAAAGTAAATAATGATAACTCCTCATCCCTGAAATTCAACAACATAGTAAAAGACGACGCTACAGATCCTGAAGAGTTAGGTCGAGAACGAAACTTAGAATAACTAATGGTATTAACTCGATCAGTGTAAAATTTGATGGATAAATAAAAAAGGGAAGGGAAGAGTTATTTTCCTTATCTTGTGTAAATTTAAGAGCTGAGTGGATATTGTTAAGGGACCGAATAAAAAGGTCCGCTTCATTTTCGCTCTTGAAGAGACAAAAAGTGGCATCGGCATAAGGATGATACACATGAAGTCTATTAGGATCTGATAATGAACTTTCCATAGAACTCTAAGATGTAAGCTAAAATGGACTCTAAACGAGAACCCATTGAAACTCCATCAATTTGCCTATACATGACACTGTTGAAACTTAATTCAATTGAAAGCGTGGCAAAAATATCCTCTGAAATAGGAGAGGGCAACTGACTAGGATATAAGGAGCCAGCACATATACCAATAGCCCCAATAAGAGGTACGCACACGAAAAGGCTACAAATATCAAAGGAACACATAAACTTGATAGTCAATGTGTAATTATGTATAAAATCAGAGAATTCAAAAGAATATTTGATACTGAACGAAATATAATGTTCCAAAACTGGCTGTAATACACTAGCAAGTCCATAGCCAAAGCATGTTAGGAAAACATAGACAGAATGCGTCTCAATACGACCCCAACCTTATGTGTTTTGGATAAACCAACTAAAACTGATTTGATCATGGCTGCCTGGTTACCAATATTTCCTCAATGCGCACACATAATCCAACTTTTATCAACCCATTACAGGTTATTTAAAGCCAGATAATATGTTTAGATTGCATTCTCTTTGGAACTAATAATGATCTATTGATACAAGTCTTAAGAATAAACCTTTAGCATGAGGAAAGAGGCGGTTTTACTTTCCCAGGAGAATTTGTGTGTAATTGAAAATAACGAACATAACGGGGATTTGAACTTTGACTCCAATTAAAATTTTTGAGACAATGTCCACTCAACCACGCGCACATCCAAACTTACAACATCTGGTATTCCCAAGTGGTCACACATGAAAGACCAGGATGGACGTTTCTTAACTACATTGACCGTACGAGCACTGGTGCTTCAATATGATATGGCCATAAGTCCGTATAAATAGAGTATTCGTCTTGAGAAGGTGTTGGAACGTTCGTACAGTCGTGCTAAACATGTAATATACTGAATTAAATACGATGTTTGATGTATTATTTAAATTTGAACACAAACTACATCGAAATAATGCTTTTAATGCAAGACGCATATTCAGGACTTAAGTGAAGATCTTATATATCCAGTCATGTTAGAGCAGTGATGGAAGAACCTGGTAACGGTCACCATCTACGTACTGACCAAGCTCGACGTTGCTTAACGTTGGTGCTGCTACGGGAATCGGTGTTTCCACATGATGTGGCCATATTCATTTGGTGCTTTGGTTTTCATCATCATCATCATCATCATCATCATCATCATCATCATCATCATCATCAGGTGGAAAATTCTTCACGGATTCTTCTGACTCGTTACTTCCAACCATCTCCGTCAGACATCGCCGTCGGCAGGCCCTCCACATGGCATCCAGAGTCATCTACATTTTGTCAAGACTTCCTAACGATCTTTTTCCGCGCAATGGGATCCATAGAAGGGTGTCACTCGCAAGTCCTGGCTTACTTCTCCAGCAGTGACCAGCTAGCCGAATCCGTCTCTCTCGCAGGGAAACTGAAATAGGAGGAAGGTTTCTATACAGGCGTTTCTTCCAGCTGATATCCAATAGAACTCGTAACATCCTTGTATATGTTCCGTCAAGTGATGAATTTGGTGTTTCGTCAGTGTCCATATTGTTGAGCCATAGAGCAAAACAGTTTCTATCGTGGCCTTAAAAAGTCCCTTTTAAGATTTTCAGAGAGGAGGGAGATAATGCTTTGGATTTACTTAAAATTAATTCACTGTTACTCAGAAAACAAATGAATTCTTTATCTACATTCAAATTTAGAATGTATGTATTTAAAATGCCACGAAGAGAGAAAAACGACCCTAGATCAAGAACCACCTGTTTAATTTTAATGACATTTGTCACTGCACTTGACACGGGTGGACCGTAAAATGTGATCCTAAATTGGTTGGGATATGCATTGTTTAAGCTGTATCTCGGGAACTATTATACATGCATGCATACGTCGTTAGATTTTTATTATTAGATTGATAGATAGGTGAAGTTATAATGCATTTTAGATGATTACAATTTTCACACACATACTAGATGGAGTTTATGTAACAGCTGTTTGTTTATATAAACTGATTAATATAGGAATATGTATTGAAATCGAATACTGAAATTCCTATTAAAATGCCGTAAGAACAGAAGAACGGCTTCAGCTCAAAAATCTTATGTCTAAATGTAATGGCATTTGGGACTGCGCTCGATATAGATTCAAGGTATCATATGCCTTTCATTTGATTAGGGTATTATGCATCGTTCAAGTTGTATCCCGTGAACAAACATAAATATAAGATTAGAGTTTTAGTATTATATATATTTGGCCATTATTTACATTATTTGGACTACTGTCCTCATCTTTGTCTCCATATTTATTACAAAGTTTCGGCCTCTGTACGCTCTAGCCTTCTTCAGGTGGTTGGAATGTCGAACTCAACCCTTTATTTTGCTCACTGGGGTAGACTGTTCTATTTCCACGTGCCATGTCTGATGGATGTCAGTTATCAGTTATCTACTGTTAATTTCCCTCTGAAAGTCCTGCACTGCCTTAACCGGGTATTGAACTCGCATTCTCCGGATCCTATCACTGGATATAACTAACGCCTCTATCCACTGTGCCATGTTTGCAAAATAAAAGGTTCAGTTCGACATTCCAACCTCCTGAAGAAGGCTAGAGCGTACAACTGCCGAAACTTTGTAACAAATATGTCGACAAAGATGAAGACAATTGTCGGAATAATGTACCGAATACCTCATCTCAGAAATATAGAAAAATATTTGGCCTTCACGCACATGACAGATCTTGACTCCAAAATTTATAAATAGATAACCACATGTATTTTCACTAGAGTAAAAAAGATATTTGTTTGGTCATAAAGATCGTTCTATGTTTTTTTTTCTTTTTTAATTGTATTACAATCAAAATTCTGAGGATGATGTGTTTAAGTTCAGTAAAAACAATTAGGTTTCATTATAGTTTGATATATTTTGGCATTTTTTCAGAATTAACACATTTTCTCATTTGATGTCGATACTTAACGTAGATGATAATAACATTTTCACTGTAATATGACTTACTATTTGCAGAATGTAACATCAAAGCAAGTAATATTTTGTATTTTATGAAAAATAGTACAAAAGAGTAATGCGATATGTATATGCTTCCTCAACAAAAATATTTTAACTGTATAATTAGATAACTCTAATAGATTCAACGACCATACACAACTTTATTATTAGCAACTTTAAGATGTACGTATAATAACATCAAAGATGACATTGTTGATGGAAAATTCAACAAAAGACCTAAAAGAAGTAATACTCAAAATAGTCGAAGGGACGGGCTATTAATTGTTAGATGATAAAATACATCCAGGAATGTGAATTCTGTATCGGTGCGACAGAAGGGAACAAGTGCAGAAATTTAACTCGAAACATGGGGGTAATTTAGCAAAAAATGTCGGAAAATTCCTAGAATGTTTTCTAACCAAGACTATTTACCCATAGGTGGGGGAGAAGTGATGGGTTCATACCTTTCATACATAGCACGTAAGTAAATGTAAATAACTCGACTAGAATTCAAATTCGTCTCCCTGATTCGTTTATCCGAGCCGCTGTCCATTATTTGATCGCGTTTTCTCCTGTTACATTAGAGAAGAGATTACATACGGATATTTTTCCTTGGTGTAATGTTCCTTATCAGGAAAATAACATCTATTTTGGTGAAATATATCAGGTCATTCCATAAGTTCTGTCCGAATTTTAAGTTTTGTTAAAATGAACGAAATTTAAAGTGTATTTTATAACGTCTAATGGAGCTGAACATTATTTTTATGTTTAGACGCATTTAAACTGATCAAATTTTATTTCAGAAAACAATAAAATTAAATTTTGTTTGATTAAAACCCTGTTAACATGGAAGTACCCAAGAATCATTTGAGGCACATAATGATTTATGAGTTCAAGAAAGAAAACTCAGCAGCCGAAGCGGCTAGAAAGATTCACTCAGTTTATGGAGAGGAATGTGTGAATGAAAGAACTTGCAGAAGATGGTTTGCAACATTCAGAGGTGGAGATTTCACCCTTGAAGATGAAGATCGAACTGGACGTCCAGTTGAGTTTGATGAAGAGCTTCTTGAAGCAGTCCTTGAAGAAAATCCTGCTTTATCAGTTGAGGATTTAGCAGTGGTTCTCAGATCAAACCATACAACTGTTCATCGCCATCTACAACAAATTGGAAAAGTTCCTAAACTTGGAAAATGGGTGCTTCATGAATTGTCTGAAAACCACCTCAAATCCTTAGTTGATATCTGCTCTTCTCTCTATTCTCGCCAACTCGTTTCACCTTTTTTGGATAGACTTGTGACTGGCGACGAAAAGTGGATCTTTTATCGAAATGTTAAGCGTCGTAGACAGTGGCTTGGTAAAGGGGAAGGACCCCAGCCACAGCCGAGAATGGAACTTCATGGGCAAAAGTTCTTCTTTCAATCTAGTGAGATCGCCAGGGAATAATCCACTTTGAATTCTTACCACCTAATGCAACAATTAATTCTCAAATATACTGTCAGCAATTACATCATTTTAACCAAGCTTTGAGGAAAAGAAGACCTGCTCTAGTGAATCGAAAAGAGGTGATGTTTCATCACGACAATGCGCGACCCCACACAGCAAGAATCACGTCACAAAACATCGAAGAACTTGTTTGGGAGAAAATTCCTTATCCACCTTATTCTCCTGATCTTGCTCCTTCAGGCTGACATTGTTGATTGAATCTGTAATTAAATGTAACATTTGGTTACTTGTTTTCTTTATTAAAAATTCCGACAGAACTTATGGGATGACCTGATAGTAAGCTTGTTAATAGATGGAAGGAAGTCATAGATAATCAGGGAAAATACATTGTTGATTGAATCTGTAATTAAATGTAACATTTGGTCACTTGTTTTCGTTATTAAAAATTCCGACAGAACTTATGGGATGACCTGATAGATCTGGGTCATTGTGATTGCTTTCGTTTTACGACTGAAAAAAGTAACTTTATTTCTGTATGCATGTTTGAATATGCAGTGTTTGAATGTAATGGCACGTAAGAGAAAATGTAATTTTAGGAAGAGGCAAAAACGTTGCTCATCTGACTAAAACAAAATCTGAGTTTTCTCCTGACAAACTGCCATCAACGTAAAACACTGCCTTCAAAACAGTATAATTTATAAGGAATAATAGTGATAACGTTAGAGAAAAGTTTGAACATAAAGAAGAAAAAAAATATGGAAACTGATAACTGAAATACGCCGAACGTGCGCGCACGTGAGCGCGGAGCTTCAAGCAAAATTTATTCGAAATATATAAATGTGATATTTATTGTGAAATAGCGAGGAAAAACGTAAATGTAATTTCAGAAATGGAGCTCACACAGTGCAAAAGTAAATGAAGTTTGGTCGATTTAAGTTTTTCTCGAGGACTCTACCTTCTTATATTTAAACTCTTATAAGCATAATACAAATATACAATAAAAATTGTTAGAAAATGCAGATATATTTTTCTAGTTCGAAGACAACGTATTTTGTCAAAGTTGTAGTGAACCAGATTTTGTATACTCCACGTAACTTTAGGTTAAAGCGAAGGTTAAAGCATCTGGGTAAACCAATAGAAAGATTAATCTTATTGAACACTGTGGATAAGTCTGGGAAAAATAAAAGCATAATCCAAAAATATACCAAATATAATATATATTCTACTGAAAAAATAATATACAATGCACAATATTTTAATTATTGTGATGTTTTATAGAACAATGCAAAGACTGCTTTCGAAAATATACGGCATGTACTGTCAAGAGAAGAGGAACCGATTAGTATTTGCTGACTGTTTACGTTCAGGTGTCTAATAAGTCCAACAGTTCTATATTTCGCACTGAGGTATCAGGAAGATTGGGCGAGATTCGACGTTTTGGTTCTTCCATGCATGAAGAGTTCTTCAGAGTTAGGCAGACTTAAACTATTTTGTTGCAATATGCGTGCTTTGACAAGCTAATCAATTAATCAAGAAAACAATGCGCTAAGGAATCCGATTGGGTGTCTCGATGAATTTTAAGAATAGATGATTGACGAACTACAAAAAAAAAAGAATATCTAGGAATTATCAGTAATTACATTATTTATGTCTATATTTCTGAGATGAAGTATTATGTACATTATTTTCATTATTCGGACTATTGTCCTCATCTTTGTCGCCATATGTATTACAACGTTTCGACCGTTGTACGCTCCGGCCTTCTTCAGGTGGTTGGAATGTCGAACTGAACCCTTTATTTCGCTCACTAAGGTACTTTCTAGTTCCACGTGTCATGATTAATGAATATCAGTTATCAGTTATTTGCTGTTAATTTCCCTCTGAAAGTTCTCCAATGCCTTAACTGGGTATTGAACTCACACTCATTGGGTTCTGTCACTGGATCTAACCAATGCCTTTATCCACTGTGCTATGTGTCCCCAAGGATTCATGGCACAGTGGATAAAGACGTTGTAATAAATATGGCGACAGTGGATAAAGACGTTGTAATAAATATGGCGACAGTGGATAAAGACGTTGTAATAAATATGACGACAAAGACGAGGAAAATAGTGCCATGAGGACACATGGCACAGTGGATAAAGGCGTTGGTTAGATCCAGTCACAGAATCCAAAGAGTGTGAGTTCAATACCCTGTTAAGTTGGACATTCCAACCACCTGAAGAAGGCCGGAGCGTACAACGGCCGAAATGTTGTAATAAATATTGCGACAAGGATGAGGACAATAGTCCGAATAATGTAAATAATTTAAATTATCTATATTTGAACGATTATCCTCATCTTATTTGTGATCATGTCATTTCGACGATTGTACAAAACAACATGCTTCTGCAGGTTATCCGAACTGACAAGCGCCTGGAGAATGTCGTAGGTGGGGATTGTCCAAGAACCGAAACGTTGTGTTAATAATAAAAAAAAAATTAAGGGTCTAGTCTGAGTATAACTAATGTAAATAAAGAAATCTGTTGATATTAAACAGAAAGTAAATACTGGATTCCTTATGACATATCAAACGGGAATAATACTTGAGGAATTTAACATTTAAACGATACTTTGATTATTCCCTTATGTAAATTAACTGAAACAACCGCTTTAGTTTTCTTTCTCCCACCATACGGTTAGTTTTAGACACAGTAAAGTGTCAGGGTGTAATCGATTTCTATTTTTTCTAACATTAGGTCATTTGCAGTGGTGTAAAGTAATATGAATCTATTTTCGGTGTTTACGATGAAATTTGTTTCGCCTTGAAAAATATTGCGTCATCCGTGATTGCATCGGATTTTTTATCACGCCCAGATAACTCGACTGTTGATTATTTGTCCTACGGCCATTGCCGGTGATGGACAATACTTCAATGAAGCATACGAAAATTGTAACACTGCACGAACATACTGGCAAGCCTTACCAGACTGGCCGGGTTCAAGGGTTCTATCAATAGCACACATTGTATATATCTAGCATCTTTAAATTATTTTCTTTACCTATATGATTAATTTAAATTCGAATGAAATGGCGAATGTTTCCTTATATCGGACACTTGCCATTTGAAAGCTTTATTCTGAAATGAGCGTCAATACTAATTCTGATAGATCCTTAAGCTACTGTGAACCGAGCTTATCGTTTTATAACATTTTCCTGATATGTGAGCTGTGCGTTCAATCTCGAGCTGCGCACGACCAGCAATATTTTCCTAATTTGGGGTATATTTTGATGGTTGTCGCGATGACAAAATGTCGGTGCACACAGAGACGGATGCACATGTGTATATTGATTTCTTATCATAAATGCATTTACAGGTGACCGGGAAATCTACAGCTGAGAATATTGGAGAGGTAAAAAAAAATACTTTTTTCATATTTTCTTGGATTTGGCTAAAAAAAATACAACATTTCTGGGAGTATGTGGTTGATTGGTGAATTATGGAAGCACAAAATGATCAGAAAAACCTTTTTCACACCTGGTTTGGATTTCGTGTATGTTTATTTTTTTTTTTTTAATTATAGCATATTGATTTGTGGTTAATTAAAGAAAAGCGGTCAATGTCATGATGAATCATACTTTATTTGTATAAATATCAATTCAATTGCCATAATTTTTAGGAAATATATTGGGGTGTCTTTCTTTTACTTGCTCCATGGTTGCAAGTTATCCATAGTTGCGGGGATATGAGATGGAATAATGATTTCAAAAGGGTATTAGGGTGAAGATGAACGTAACCATCTTTATTAAACTCGGATCAGGGATTTTATTGTTCGTGGCGAGAACCAATAACTTAAGCGCCCAATACAAATCTGATTTTATATAATAATAAATATTTAACATTAAAATAAAATAAAACGCTTTTATATAATAATAAGTATCTAACATTAGAATAAAATAAAACGCGATAAATAAGCAAATGCTGATGTCCAATGCCGTTTTTCTTTTATTAAAGTGTCATAAAAAACAAATTTCTACTACCATTTCTTTACACAATTTACATTATTCGGACTATTGCCGTCATCTGTGTCGCCATATTTATTACAACGTTTCGGTCGTTGTACGCTCCGGCCTTCTTCAGGCGGTTGGAATGTCGAACTGAACCCTTTATTTCGCTCTTCTAGTTCCACGTCTCATGTTTTTAATGGATGCCAGTTATCAGTTATCTCCTGTTAATTTCCCTCAGAAAGTTCTCTACTACCTTAACCAGGTATTGAACTCACACCCTTTGGGTCCTATCACTGGATCTAACCAACAACTTTATTCACTGTGCCATGTGTCCTTGAGGACACATGGCACAGTGGATAAAGGCTTTGTAATAAATATGGCGACAGTGGATAAAAACGTTGTAATAAATATGGCGACAAAGATAAGGACAATAGTCAGAATAATGTAAATAGTGTACATAATACCTCATCTCAGAAATATAGGCAGATACTGAAGGCCAAAATATCACATCTCAGAAATATAGACAGACACTGAAGGGCCTAAACGTTGTAATAAATATGGCGAAAAGATGAGGACAGTAGTATGAATAATGTAACTAGTGTGCAAAATATCTCATCTCAGAAATATAGACAGATAATGAAGGGCCGAAATTTTGTTATAAATATGACCACAAAGATGAGAACAATAGTCCGAATAATGTAAATAGTGTACAAAATATCTAATCTCAGAAATATAAGCACATATTGAAGGGCCGAAACGTTGCCGTCCGAATAATATAAATAGTGTACATAATACCTCATCTCAGAAATATAGACAGATACCATTTGTTTATTTTTTCTTGTTTCATAGTTTTTGCAACCATCATGTGTTGATGCCCCTGAATACATCATAAGTGATATTTCCTGGAGGACATCAGGGTTTTTCAGGTCTTTCAAGAGTTAAACAATATTAACCCGTAGGAATTCCAGACAGTGTTAGTGAGATCCCAGCTTGCATTTCGGAAATGATAGTCACCTATAATTTTCCACTCCAAACCTGCAGCCACTATTCAATAATTTCTGTTGCCTCAGTGACCAAATTGATGGCCTTCTATACGGGAAAAAGCTATGAAAGAAAGATCTATACTCCCACTTACTTTTTACTCGTTATAGATAATATTTGATCGCTAATATAATAACAGCGTAAGAAAGGAGAGAACGGAATTGCTAAAAGGAATGACAAATATGCTTTGTTCTCAGAGAGACTTTTATAAAACTAAGACATACCCAAAACTATATATATATATATATATATATATATATATATATATATACGACGCACGCGAAGAATAATATATCACATATATCTACACAGAAAAGCCGTGTATAAGAAGAAAAAAAGGAAGGTTCTTACATATATTATGGAGATACTTCTGTATCTGGAGAAGTCATGTCTAAAGTCAAACGGGCCGGATTCATCTCCCATGTCCCAGGAGGGAAAATAATCCAGAAACGGAAAAGAGCGAGTTTTGGGTTTTCCCGAAATTGAGGACTATGAGCCGGAGGTTCGTTCTGTATCTCGGAGAAGATATATTCCCAAAGGGTAACGGTGCCATAGATTTGTAAGACGATGGAGAGGCCGATTTAGACTCTGCCGGGGTCGTAGTCGGGAGGAAACGACCTGAAGAAAGTAACCTCTCAGTTTGGCTGCTGTAAAATAAACTGAATGACTAGCCACTCACATCACTGTATGAATGACGTCACAAAATAGGCGTCACATGACCGATGGGACTTATCTCCACCAAAGGGAGATAATCGCCTTGTGTATCGCTACAGACTTTTAATTGAGCTTTTCTTGTGATAGCAGCATGTAGAAGAGTTTGCAGAGAAAATGCTGTGTGAATCCCGAGCGAATAACTTTAGGAGGCTAGCACTTCCGACAGAATTCGTTGTTTCGGCATTTTACTGCGAGGTCAGCTTGATTTCCCTGCTTCCTCTCAGTGGCCACCTTCCCCAATTAATTAAATCGACTAAGAAATTTGTACGGAAGATATACGCTGTCGGGAAGTGATAATTTGACAGTTTCAAAAATAACAAAAATAATATGAAAAATTGCTAATTCACATCTCAGAAATTCGAATAATATATTAATTCTTGGGGATATATATATATATATATATATATATATATATATATATATATATATATATATATGTGTGTGTGTGTGTGTGTGTGTGTGTGTGTGTGTGTGTGTGTGTGTGTGTGTTTGTGTGTGTATACTGCAATAAAACGCTATAGACTAACTACAAACACACACACAAAGCAACACAACATAGGAAAGTGTGTGTGTCTATATATGTATATATATATATATATATATATATATATATATATTTATATACACACACACACACACACACACACACACACACATATATATATATATATATATATATATATATATATATATATATATATATATATATATATACACTAATTCCTAAAGAAAAGAATGTATACATATACAAATAAAAGCACAGACACACGCACACTCTATATACAAAAATGGTGATATGCTTAAAAAGATAAATGGCTCATAAAAAAATAAGTACACAGACCTTATTTCGCTTTTTTTCTGTCAGTCAGCCATATGGTACACGCTTAGGCGATGACGTATCTTTCGATACATCTCTGACGACGTAGATTTTTTCCCGCAGTAGATTGTCATTTCTTTCTGCGGTAGACCAATTGCAATTCAAGGCCATATTTCCTGTTATTTAACCAGAAGAAGAGGTTTCATACCTTTCCCAAGGATATTAGCACGTAATTAATTGTAATGGATTTGACTGGAATTCGAACTCGTTTCTCCGATTCCTCAGTTGGAGGCACTATCCATTACTCCTTTCCCTGGCCACTCTCAATTATTTTATTACCTGTTAAGCAGAAGAATAAATTCTCAGTGTATATATATTTGAACTTGACGAACATATGATCCTTACCTATGACTAATAAAAGGTGAACATGTCATTTTCGTTTATCAACGATTGCATCACGATTCCTCTGTTAATACTGATTAGTAATTATACATTCTTATTGCTCAATGCAGTGTCCAAAAATGTTTAAAAAAAAACAAACAAAATAAACTCAGAAAATTCCAGTAAGAAATCTTTAATCATTTCCTAAATTACTGCAGTTCAAAGCTTAATCTAAGAGTAGGACAATTTTTCTGTTAAACCTTATATATATATATATATATATATATATATATATATATATATATATATATATATATATATATATATATTATTATTAACTAACTCATCAAGTCTAGTAGGAACCTCAACAAAATGCAGAAAACACTGGACAGCGGTTTCGCCTTTATATTTGCGACTCATTTGCAATGCGTATCATGAGAATTGAAAACCGGTCATTTAAACTGTTCCAACGGGCCTCGATGACGTAGAGGTAGCGAATCAGATTCCGTATTGCGTCGCTCGATCACATATTCCGTGGTGGAACTCATCCGAGTTTCTCTTTTACCCGTAGGACCAACGAACCACGATGACTATCACCAAGCCGCTCCATCCAGAGCATTAGAAGCTGGTACAAGTAAGGATATACAAGTGATAGAAATTATTAGGAGGATTTGAGATAATTATAATTAAGTAATTGAAAACATTTCTTAACTTTTCCTTCTTCGCTTAGTTTAAACTTAACATAGGTCATATTTGATTGGTTGATCAGAGTAAAGCCCACAAATCTTATAATCCCACTTTTTTCTTAAAAAAAGGAGGTTGTATCTTTCTTTTAAATACAAGTAAATCGTCCACTCGCCAGTAATTTACAATCGCCTGATGAGACGCAATGTAACAGAATTGCAATCGTGTAGTTTGATTTTGATATATATATATATATATATATATATATATATATATATATATATATATATATATATATAGATAGATAGATAGATAGATAGATATAGATATATTTGAATAAAAAACAGACCACTTTAAGGTTCCATGTGATAAATTATTTCACCACAGCCCTTTTAAAGGGCTCTGTATAATCAGACTTTACTTCCAAAGGTTGAAATGAAAAGAAATTTACACATTTTTGACGGGCCGTATTAAGCATATGTAAATTAACGAAGTGAGGAAGTGAGGGGGGAGAGAAGACGGAGTGAGGAAGTGAGGGGGGAGAGAAGACATGAGTGAGTTAGATGTACCATTTCAATTCTTTATCCCTAACCCCACTTGGTGTGGGCCAGACAAACGCTTCACTTGACTTATGTTATCTTTAGATATGGATGGGTAAGTGGTGAGGAGGAAAGCCGACATAAAAGGATATTAAGCATATGTAAATTAACTAAGTGTTTTGTTTTTGTATATTTGCTCTGAATTTACATTGAGCTCTCCGGATATCATCCTCCTTGGGTCTACCCAGACGGATTACCTAGTTTTGCATAAACTATATATATATATATATATATATATATATATATATATATATATATATATATATATATATATATATATTCTATGTGATTCGTCCTCTGAAAGGATTTCATAAAATTAAATTAATAATTTTTATATTTAGTGGGGAGTGAAGAACATACAAGTAAAAGTTCGCTTGTGATTAGGTACTGCTGATAAAAAAAAAGTAACAATGATAAAAACAAAAGCATTGACTGCGGTGCAAATCTGGACACTTCAGACGCCAGAAATCCTAACATTTACAATATACGGTTAAGTTTCCTGCAATTTCAGGATTTCCCCCCTAATAGTGTAATCATAGTCTACGTGTACATTTATTATCTTCCACTGTTCCTGCATATATATTCTTCCCGGAATAAGAATATTTATTTAGTCTGACGAAGTCCTTTCAGAGGACGAAACGTTTTATACTGGAATTTTGCATATTGGCATTTAAATGCCCTACAGAGACGCTGTAACAGAACAATCAACATATAAATGAAATCCTTATTAATATTTCTTTGACATGTGAAGCCGTACATTGATAGATCTTAACTGTAATGTTAATTAAAATGCTAATTAAAATTAATTAATTTAATGCAAAGAAAAATGGTCGAAAGTGTTCACATGGATTATAGACATCTTATACATACATTATATATATATATATATATATATATATATATATATATATATATATATATATATATATATATATATACCTTCAAACTCACATGCACACGGATATATATATATATATATATATATATATATATGTATGTATGTATGTATGTATGTATGTATGTATCTAAGTATATGTAAAAATCAGTGGGTAAGTAAAACAAACAAATCCTAATAATATAAAATATCAAACTGATCCCCAAAGCTCGATGTATTTATTACAGAGCCTATATAGATAAATTACATAGAAATTAAATTCAATACCACATGTGTATTGCCATTTCTACCCGTAAGAGGTTTATCTTCCAAGGTTTATCAACGCCAAAGTTTTAAAGCTAAAATGAAAAGGAAGCTTAAATATGTTCCAAATAACAATTCAACTTATTGAATAATACTCAATCTAGATTAATTAATCCGACTAAATCTGAGCTAGGTATAATCTCAAAAAATATAATGAAAAAATAATTGACAAACTACTAATTACAGCCGGTGCCAATCTTTGCAAAGTTTCATCTGATATCATCAAATGATTCAATAATATGCGGTGTAAAAAGAGAGCAACGTTTATTAAGTTCGATATCATTGATTTTTATTCATCTTTTTCCAGAGATCACTTAATTGATTGCATAAATTTTGCTAAAAACCATATGGAGATATCTGATGATAAAATCAATATAATATTTCCTGCAAGGAAATCAACCTCATCACTTAATTATTCCACATGGATTATGTGCAAGAATGACGATTTTGACGTACGAATGGGAACATATGATTCGGCCCAGGTTACTGATTTTGTCTACCTATATATTTTGGATATTCTTAGTAGAACAGTTGAACCTAAACTAATCGGATTATATAGAGACAATGGACTCATTTATGTCCGTAATAGTAATGTAAGCTTTTTTTTTTCATTTTATCTTCAAACCGTTTGTTGATACACCTTGTAAGATTAATCTCTTACGGGAAGAAATGACCATACAAAGGGGTATTGAATTTCATTTATATTTCATTTATATATATATATATATATATATATATACTATGCTATACTATGCTATACTATACTATACACTTCGATAAAACGAATTGAGTTCTCACAGCCATGGCGTGTTTATCTAAAAATAAAAAGCTTAAATTCACCTTCATGTCTGCCGTGTGCGAACGACTTAGGGGTAGATTCTTTGACTGACGCCAATTCAGCCGGGTTTCAATCCTAGCTATAGGAAACCTACCTCATCACACTGATGAGCTGTGATACAGATAAACAGTCTGACTGTGGATTACAATAGATAGATAGATAGATAGATAGATAGATAGATAGATAGATAGATATGATGTTTTCTCCACAAGCAAGGTAATAAAGCTACTAAGACTAAAGAAGTTGCTGAGTGAATATGAGAAAAAAAGCATTATTAGACAGTGTGTAAAATGTAGGAAACCTCGTCAGAAGCATTTATGGAAAAGAAGCAGGTAATCTACGTTACATCGGTGGAATAGTGTCTAAATACGAGTTGTCAGGTCAGGACCAATAACCTTGTAAATTCTTCTTTCTATTTTATCACGAATCTCTAGATAGATAGCAAAAGCAGCAAACCAGATGTGGCAGAAATATACAATGCATGGACGAATAGCAGACTTACAAATATGTAAGATAGAAAAGTTGTATGTGAAGATAAAAATGTGAACCAACTTTCCTACCAGCAGACCTAGCAATCTATTGATTCAATATTATCTTTCCACTCGAGCACAGCAGAAATCGTCAGCCTGAGAAATGTATATATGCTATTTATGGACAGTGATAATATTTTGGAGCGTGCGATGCCGCGACGCTAGAGTTCTTGTTCAAAAATAATATAAATCTCAATAAATAGTATATTTAAAAAGTAAAAAAAAACATATTTCGATCTACACTACATATAGTTTGTCTTGGTGTTTTGCCTAAAAATGGAAACTTTTTGCCTCGTGCCGAACTTTAAGAAAATAGCAAAGTAGATTTGTACCAGATCGACGATAGTATCACTTCCGATTTAGATGTCGGCTTGGCTGTTAAGTCATTGCATGCAAACAATTGATATGAACCAATTATTGTATGGAGACTGTTTTAAAACTAGTATTTACTTTTGTTCAATTTATTTGAGTGTTATTTTTTTCGTGTACGTCATCGCTCTGCTAGGACCAACCCAACACGAAAATACCTGCGACGATTTGATCTTGGCTGCCTTATGATTAAACTTTAATCACAACTTGGGGGTAAGGTTAGCTTCTGATTGAAGCGGTCACGTCAGCGACCAGTCGCGGTGTGGTAGTCTTGGACGACTGACTGGGGTGTGTGTACGCTTAAAATTGTGCCCTGAAGATGACAATTTGAAATTGTTGAACGTACTTGGCTTGTCAGTTCCATCTGACAACTTAAATATAAGTATCGTATTATTCAAGGAATTTATGCGAAGTCAATATCTCATTAATTGTTGTTGTGATTTCGCCATTAATCTCATTAACATTGCTGATTAATTCTTTGCATAAATTACTTTATGATGTGTGTGTGTATTTGAGTTTGTCACTGGACAATCTATTTCATTGCTGTTAATAAATTATGTTTTAAAATTTCGTTTTTCATGCGTCAGCGAGGGTATCAATTATTAGGATAGAACATGTTAGAATCTTTTTTTGGGGTCAAAAACATTGATTTGGAAATTCTTGCAAAAATCAAATCATTGTGAGATTTTAATGAAACTTTCAGAACTTATTTATGAATAAATGTCATTATTTTAGAATTTTTTTAAAGAAAATGTTGATAAAAATATTTTTTCAGTTACCCCCACATAATTAAATTTTATGAAATGTTGAGAAATTAAATTTGTAAAGCATAATGTTTATATTAATTAAAATTAGAACTCCATGGAGAATTTAATCATCACTTCTTTTAAAACCGAACCGCCATTTATCGAAAATTATCTCTGAATCTTAAAATAAAAAATACAATAAAAGTAAGACATTATTTAATTAAAAAACCATTCAATGAATTTTATGAATAATATATATTAAGGAGACTATTGTCTGAAGAAAAACCATGAATAATGAATTCTTTCAAGAATTTAAAAGAAAAATTAATTAGAATAATTAATAAACTTTAAATCTTTTAAAATTCTGTATTAATATTTAATGGTTACCTGATACTGGTATTAAAGAAAACTGTATTTACTATCATAAATGTAAAAACATATTAAAATTTAGTGACCACAAGTATTTTAAAAATAATTATGAATTTTTTTGTATGTGTATAACTGTGCCAGTTTTTGTAGATACGGAGGTACACACATGACATTATCAGAAAAATGAATGTTGTACATGTAACGCCAAAGTATCTCAAATTCAATAAAAAAAATTAGACTCGTGATTAGATTAATTTTAAAGATCACTAAGTACTTAAAAATATATAAAAAAGTTGATTACTTTTTATTCTTCAGTTATTTTTACAAATATATTATTTCACCACAGAAATATATATATATATATATATATATATATATATATATATATATATATATATATATATATATATTATTTTTTTTTTTTTTAAATTGATTATGTTTATACATTCTTTTTATAGATAAAATAATTAAGTTAAATGCTCTTTTTATAATAAACAGTATTAATAACATTTACCGGCTTGAATGTCCGAGAAATTCTCATAGAAAATATTGGACCTACGACAGGAGAATTTCTCGGACATTCAGGCCGGTAAATGTTATTAATACTATTTATTATAAATAGAACATTTACTTAAATATGTGTATCTATAAAAAGAATTTATAGACATAAAAATGTCTTAAAATGATTCTCGAACTTTGTCCATTTTATAATATATATATGATAGAAATATTTAGCAGGATTTGATAATTATAATATGATAGAAATTATTAGCAGGATTTGATAATTATATATAAGTAATTCATCGAGTCTGAAAAAAACCTCAACAGAATGCAGAAAACACTGGGGGCCGTTCCGTCCTATATTTGGAACTCATCAGCAGTGCGCATCCACTACCGAGAATTGAAACCCGGACAGCTAGACTGCCAAGCAGACATCGTACCAACTGTTCCACCGGGCCTCGGAGACGAAGCAGTTGCAAAACACACTCAACATATATATATATATTGAGTCTGATTTGCATCCGATAGCAGGCACACACACACACATATAGTATATATATATAGTATATATATATATATATATATATATATCCGATATAGGAAACATGCCTTGGCCAAAGTATGATAATAAGTAGTACTGTGCATTAATTTCACACGCTGGGCTTCTTATAGATTGGTTGATCTACATTGAAGACTGTCCGGCTTGGCCCCTACGGAATTACGCATCGCCGCGTAGAGAACAGACGTACTTACGGAAAAATAACTCAATCGTAATTTGAATTTGGCTTTCTTATTCTATTTTTTATTATGCATCGCTGTTTACATACGTTAATCAATCAATCAATCAATCAATCCCTGTATCTCTCTATCTGTATATGAACAGAATGATACAAAACTAGATACGTACAGTCTAAGATTTAAATAAATAGTCAACGCATACGGACACAAACTAATATATAGCTAGGTAGCTAGATAGATATGAACAGAGATATATAGATATACAGACATGAACATTTGTGTAGCTAGCTAGATAAATAGACATACAGAACAAATGAACAGAGATAGATGGATATATATTACAGAATAGATGAGCATAGATAGATAGATACAGAACAAATGAAGATAGATAGATAGATAGATAGATAGATAGATAGATAGATAGATAGATATACTGACATGAACAGTTATGTAGCTAGCTAGATAAATAGACATACAGAACAAATGAATATAGATAGATAGATAGATAGATAGATAGACATGAACAGTTACATAGCTAGCTAGATAAATACACATGCAGAACAAATGAACATAGATAGATAGATAGATAGATAGATAGATAGATAGATAGATAGATAGATAGATAGACATGAACAGTTACATAGCTAGCTAGATAAATACACATGCAGAACAAATGAACATAGATAGATAGATAGATAGATAGATAGATAGATAGATAGATAGATATACAGACATGAATAGATACAGAACAAATGAAGATAGATAGATAGATAGATAGATAGATATACAGACATGAACAGTTACATAGCTAGCTAGATGAATAGACATGCGGAACAAATGAACATAGATAGATAGATAGATAGATAATGGAAAGAAAGTGAATAAATAAACAGAAACATGTAGCGAAGAGAATGTTAATGTTACGTGAGAACTGATTGTACGAGCAGTTGAAACATTAAATAATGACAATGTAGTTATGTCAAAATTCATTTTGTCATTTCTCGTCTGAAAACTAATATTTTAATAGCAGCAACGCTCCACGGAAACGTTTATCTTTTAACTTTGTTGCGTCTCGCGAAAAACCTAAGAAATTGAAATGCATTATGGGAATATTAAATATCCTATTAGTCCTGCTCAGGGAATTTCTCGCCACTGCCATTGCCCATACTTTATCTCATATTCAACCTTTCGTGTCAACTTCTTACTCAATCGAACGAATGTAACGGTTTCGAAAGGAAGCATGTGAACACTCGTCATTGCAAAAAGAAATGGTGAAAAAAAGACAGATTTTTATTTGATCTATAAGCATTAATTTAGTTTTAATATATAATGCGCCATAATATTTTTAAAAGTCTCATTTTACTAATGCATGCAAATGTCTTCTGCTTTATGTGTCTTCTCCCTTAAAAACACTGCCTTTCCACAAATTCCTATCTCTTTTATTTCTTAGTAATTTTTATCGTTTTTACCCTCCGACCTTTGCTTTCAATAGGTACTTCGAGTTTCGTATTTTTCTAGCTTTCTGTGCTCATTTTCTCTTCTAGAAATTTCAATTCTGTTTCTGGTTCAAATTTTAAGCGTCATTTTTGTTTTGATTTTCCTTAAAACTATCTCGTTATTCACACGATCAATAGTATTCTCAACATCCTTCTGTAGAATCACGTTTTGTTAACCTGTACGCATATCTCTTGCTTACATTATCACTCCGATCAGAACTAAATTGTCAGACTGTCGCCTCGGTGGAGTCATTTATTAATCAACCGCTGTAATTATGTAACAGAATGACTTGTACTGAGGATTATCTTTGATATTAGTAATGAATGTATTTCGTGCTTGATTTTATCTACTTATATTGAAGTAATTACTGAGTGGTAGATCTTTATCAATATTATTATTATTAGCAGTAGTAATAGTTGAATTGTTATTATTAACATTTCTTATTTTGTTCAGTTTTTATGATTCTTGTTATGGCACTGCTTCAACAAGTTGTACGTTGTCAGACAGAGAGCAATATTCGCAGCATCAAGGAACGAAATCACTTTTTCAATATTTTCACTAGTAGGCCTTTAGGTTCCGTACAAAAGACGATTTTTTGAGGGATGTTAGTATATTTGGGTAAATATCAAACACCATTATATTGAGGTAATGAACACTTTCGATTGTAAATATTTACGGGCTCCAAGAAGGTTTATCCCACAAACAATATTTGAGGACTGAATATGAGTCCAAGTAAAAAATGTGTAACACAAAACAATAAATATAAAACAAAAATCAATTCATGTATTAAAAAGATTACTTGTGACGAATGGAAAAAACCTAAAGCTATCTATAATAAGAATGTGTTTGTTCGTGTGTGTGTTTGTGTCTGAGAGAGAGAGTGAGAGAGAGAGAGAGAGAGAGAGAGTTTGTGTGTGTGTGTGTGTGTGTGTGTGTGTGTGTGTGTGTGTGTGTGTGTGTGTGTGTGTGTGTGTTTCTGTGACCGGTCGCGCACGCGCGTAACAGGCATATGTGAGGGAGTACAAATGTCATGACAGAACACTATGAAAACCAAATTACCCCAGTGGGGACACTTTTTACCCACGTGCGACCACATCTGAACCTCAGAGCTAAAATTCTGTAAAAGAGACTAGGGAGAGAATTGCACGCCTTTTTATAGGCTTAAGGATAAGACGGATAACCCACACCACCCAATCATAACTGGGACGCTACGGGCATAAATGTCCTACATTTTGTCAACTTCAGTACGGAGGTCGTTGTATTTCTTAAGCTTCTTAATTGATTTGGCCTTAATATGATGGTCACCAGGAACAACCGCGTCAATGAAGAAAGATTTTCTTTCTTTTTTTTGTGATGCCTGGAGGCCGCAAGAATATGGACTCTTTGGATGTTTAAATCCTACAAGCCCTTGAACATGGTTGTTTTCCATCACCTTCTCTGGTTAGTGACGGTACTGTTTCTCCTCGATATCATATCCATACTTCCGACATGGGTATCAATGCAGATGAGTCGTTACATTGTCATGATGATGTTTGTATTATTGAGTTAGAATGTATTGCACCCTTAAAAAATGGCGAAAGTTTTCAAATATACAAAACCCAATATACACATCTTTAGATACATTTTGATAAATATATGCCAGGAATATTTTTCATCGTCGAATGTACGCGATATGGTAACAAGTTTTTGTAAAGACAGGCTCATAGTCTTAGAGCTAACTTCCAGTAAGAATTACCATAAGGTTGGCTAAACCAGTCGGCTCAGACGGCCTCTAATTTAATGTGTTCCAAGGATTTAGAGAGGACTATGACGTTTCGGTGTGTTTCAGTGTGTCACCCTTCATAATTAAGAAAACAACCATTTTAAACACCCGGCAATTATGTTCCCACCCGATTCCTGTTCATGGAGAAAAAGGGAGTGAGCAAGCAACTGGAAAAGATGTCCACTTTGTTATGATCAGGAACCTGATAATTCAGTCTGTGTAACTGAGGAAGGAATTTACTGTCGCTCATTATTATTATTATTATTATTATTATTATTATTATTGAGTAAATGTGAAACTGGAGTAAAAAATATACGAAGCGCAAAATACTATTTTAGAATCTAGTATGATAAATGTATCACAGCACATTCTGTTGGTGCCAAGATAAAGGAACCATATATTGGAAGATCAATAGTCTCCACTGTATGTCTACAGAAACGGCACATTTGACCAATTTAATTCCTGTCTGGTAATATCTCATTAGTAGACTTTGATCTTGATATGCCGGAGTAAACCGTTTTGTTTCTGCTTGCAGCCCAAAGCTTCCAAACCACACACGTGTTGATATCAGTGTCTTGTGCCGTTAATGCGAATCAGCCACTTTTTGTTGTTTTCAGCTTGGTTAAGTCTTGAATGTTCGCTTTTACTTTGATTATTGTGTCTTCTTTGTTGATAACTTCCTTTCTATTTTATCTTATTAGATTATTTTCAGCAGTTGGGAATTCTAGCTTTTATTATTAAATACAGATTTCTAGTTGATTCTCGCTGGTAAAACAGATTTAGCAATTGAGTCATTTATTAGTTAGTGATGACTTTCAAAACATATGGTTGAAAACTTATATGTAAATTCTACTTAGTGTACTCTTCTTCATCCATCTGTCCTAGATGATCTCTGCTGTGGGATAATGCATTATTTATTTGATTCTTTTCTTTTTATCTATTCCTATACCTCTTCATGATTCAGGTTGAGTGACTTGGTTTATTTTCTTTTACGACATATCAAACTCAATGGGTTATTGAATGCCGAAAAGTTTATTAGGATAAGTTCGTATGAATAGAATATGTATTTTCGTAAAAAAATCAGTTTATAGATGAGTTTTCATTGAGGTAATTTCTGTAAAGAGGGTTTTGTCGAATGTCAAATGCAGTTCTGGGACATTTTTTTTTCTTTTCAAAAATGTATTACTGGTAATTATTTTGTCCCAAATGTATTACTGGAACTTTTACTATAAAAAGTTATTTATATCCTTTCATAGTGTTCTGACCCCATTTTACTTTTCACAATTTGCCCATTGCATGAACCCTTACGGGTGCTACACCCACGGGTCAGGGTGGATCTGAGAGTAACATCAATTCGGAGGTGGTTCAACCCTTCTCAAAACTTCACTTGCTGCCGGATGTAGTACCCAGAAGTGATTCTAGTTGATCTCATTAAAATAATTTGTAAAAATAGCTATTGCTAAATTGTTAATAACTTGTTGCTTTTTTAGCTTAGGTTTTAATGTTGTAACTTAAATGCAGGTTTTACGTAACAGACCTCGGCTTCGAAAGAATAATCAGCGAGCCCAATTCAAATTTCAGGCTTGTTTAATGCGTTCAATTTCGCACAAAATATTTTGTAAAAGGTATTCCACCCAATCTCGGGCGACAACCATTCCAATAAAAGTAAAAAGCCGAATTCCGACATGTGGAAAAGCCAACAGGGAATCAATTCACTACATTTGATAAGAATTTGAAGATAAAAAAGAAAGAGGAGCTTTGGAAAATCAGGATAGAAGGATTCATTAGTTCTGTTTTTAAATTGCATCTGTTATTCCCAAACGGTCATCCACCCAGCTACTGATCAGGCTCGACGTTGCTTAATATCGGTGAGAACTAGTCTTGAGGGAATATCGCATGAAATGGAATACTAAAATGTCTTAAACTTTCTTTTCAAGTTTTTTTTTTCCTTTCACTGCAGAATGCTGTATCCTTTGCAATCTATAGCTTCCAAGATATTTCTAAACTGCTTTCTGGCACATTTCATGAATCACAGTTTCATTACCAATGTCTTATAAACGTTGTCCCTAACAGTTAACCTGGAGAAAACGTTGCCCTAGCGCATTTGTCAAGGCGATCGTTAATGACTTTTAGATTAGAATTTATCCAATACAATACTTGAAATCCATTCAAGGTAGAGGTTTACTTAAGAAGGTGTGTGATATGAAGCAAAGTGGCGGTAGCTATCGAAGATTATATCGCTTAAAAGTAAAAACTTTCTTTCTAGACGTGAAGAAGTCAAAGTTGAAGTGTTTAGGAATGCAGGTCTACGAAGTTTCAATACTTGGGAAAAGCAGTGTATAGACATATACATACATTTGGAAAATGTTGTGTACAGACTTAGTGTACTTTTTTCTAATCCGTTTAGGATTTAAGGGATGTACTCAAGGTGAAACAATATAAGAAAATGAAAAACATTATTAAGAGGATAGGACAACAAAAGAACATGAATTAGGAAGACAAAAGATAACGACTAACAACGCATTTAAATTTTAGAAGATTAAACTTGACTGGAAAGCAAGAAGCTGGAAGAGATTCCCACAAGTGAGCCTTCCATGAAAACCAACTTTTAGCATAAAAATTACGATTACATGTTTCCTTTGTTGCAGTTTTTTGTATATATTATCTACTAGTGAGCCAGTCCAAATGACTTGACTCACTTTATAGTCCACCAATGGAAGGTTAACCAATCAGAAGACGTAGAATATTCGATCCGTCGTGTATAAAGGCGGCCATTTTGTTCACTCTACCCGAATGTCCAGTCCAGCTTGTCAGGCAAAGAGAAACAGAAGGACGAACTATGCTCTGCTACTTTTACCAAAATATCCACTGCTTTCCTACTGTCTTCGAAATATTCACTGCTAACCTCTGGATTCTATACTCAAAGACGACCGTCATCATGAACAACATCCCTGAGAATTTTTTTAGCCACTGTCGGCCTGCTAAGCCAGTCACAGCTTCACCAGTGCTACGTTGGCCAGCATTACCTGTTTCCAATTCCCACGACGAGGACGAGGAGTTGGATTTTGGCAGGCACGCAATCAGTTACCAACTTGCTCCACTTCTAAAACATCCTGGCATTTCCATGAGCACCATGGCAAATCTCCTCAATGCCATTTTCCTACCAACGCTGACAACCCACTAAGAGACATGGCTCCTAACAAAAACCCTTAGAGGAAACTGATCTTTTGTGAGATAAAATGCCTAAGGAAAGCAGTGAACAAGACCAGTTGAGACAAGATCAGGCAATAAGAGATATGGTAGGAGCGATACGAAACATAAAACACATCGAACGACAGAGGGTCAAGTGGTTCGGACACCTCACTCGTATACCAATCAACCAACCAGCCCTATGAGCATACACCCTCAGGTACTCTGGCTAGAGAGCGAGAGGCAGACCAAGATGCTTGAGAGAGTCAGTGGCAAACACTCTCAGACCCCACGAGATATTTCTTCTCTAGGTTATTCTCCTTGCCACTGACAGATGACTGTGTCTCATTGCTATGCCTAACATCACAATCGGAAGAAAAAAAATAAGGAACTAAACTAATTACGATTGCATCTAGACATTTCAAATGTAAGATGATGAGACCTATCAGCCAATCTAGTACTGTAGATAAATTCATACAGTCTAGGTTCCAAAGAGCAAAGCATTTACAATAAAGACACAGGGAAGCTATATAAATGATAATGATCAAAAGCGTATGGTAAGAAATATAGAGCAGACATCACCCCCTCATATGCAGTGGGAATGCGATCGAGGCTGTGATGTGAGGGCAGATACAATGACATTGCAGATTTCTCTTTAGATTTTATATAAAGAGAAGTATAAAAGCATAACGTGTTCATCTGAATATTCCCCATGGAAATAATGCTGAATTCTATCAAGCCTGGAAATGATGTTTTCACAACCCCAAACAATATATGGGCGCAATACTAAATTTATGTCTTATTTGGCTCTTGTACAGATGAAGTCTGATCGACATTATGAGCCGGCCATTTTGTCAGCATCTTTAGCAGTAGATTATGTCTAAATGTCCGGCCACGTAAAGAGCCGTAACACACGCGGTTATATAAACAACTATTCCAGTGTGGAGTTGAGCAGTCCTCCAGACCATCAAAGACGAAGTCTCTGTGCACAGCATCACGCACTAGAGAGTAACCGATTGTATTCGTACTAATAAAATGCAATTTTAAACATGAAAGATGCAAGTCTCATGTCATTAATTAATTATTCATAATGTACTAAGCGTTTTTTCGGGGATTGGTTCAGTGGACAATTGAAGTGTTACAAAAACTGAACGGAATGACCCTAACATAATTTTGAGAAAGGTGCTCCATAACAAAATTTAAATGTAATAAGATTATACATTCTACGAAAAGAAAGTATCAGGGACACAGAACTATATCAAAAAAGATCTTACTGAAATGAAAGTTTAAAACAAAAGAGGAAATGTCGCTAAATGAACTGTTACTTTTCGACGTTTGCAAAACTGGATGCAGCAATGAGGTCACGTGATTCGGCATTCGGCAACCGGAAGTTGATCCAATATCAAAGATACAGGAGACTTTCGTAACGGTCTGGCCAGATGTTGACAGCAAATTACATTCTAGTAGAAATACTAGAAGAGATTCATGAACATTCAAAGCTAATTACAAAAATAAAATAACAAATATCTTTGTGATAAAGTGTGCAAAATTCATGAAGATTCAAAGCTGAATTCAAAAACTGGAGAGGGTCGTTTGGGGACCTTGTGGCACGTAGTGCACCAGGTCTCTGTATTCGGCCCTTCAAAATGTGTGGTTGGTTCTGCACAAAGCCTTCACCACTATAATCAAATTATATGTGCTGGTGTCTAGCTGTCGGTTCGTAGGAATTGAGCTGTTGGACCGCCATACGCCGAATATGGCAGGAAAGCCCTCCAAATATATATATATATACATATATATATATATATATATATACAGTTTCGGCCAAAATGTTCAGAACGGCATTGTTTTCTTCAGAAAAGTAGTTATAAGCTTTTATCAAAGTTGTTTTATATTCTATAAGTTTCACAGACAATAAATACAATATTGTTATTGTCTGAGATTTTGGTCTAATTTGAGAGGATAATACAAAAGTTATGGATGATTTAGTGATTTACTTCAAAACCCATGGCGGCCAAAATGATCAGAACGGTTGAAAAAATAACAAAATAATCAAAAATACTGGAGAATACTGGAATTATATAAAATACAAAGAATACTGGAATTATTTAATATTTAGTGTAAAGCCCTTTAGCTTCAATCACAGTTTCACAACTTCGATCCCATGGAGAAATAAAATTTTCAATTTTTTGCTGGGTGATCTTATTCCATTCTTCTTGAAGGGCATTCCATAATTGCTCAATTGTTTTAGTATTTCTGGCTTTCGACCGTTCTCCTAGAATATTCCACACATTTTCAATAGGATTGAGATCTGAGCTTTGAGCAGGCCAATCCATAACAATAACCTTTTCAGCCTTGAGGAAGTTCCTGACCACCTTAGCCTTGTGACATGGGGCATTGTCCTGTATGAATATGGGTGGTCGCTTAGTTGAATTTCTCAGCACAGGCAAGACATGATCTTTTACAAGTTGTTTATAAACTCCTGTATTTTCCATGTAATCGCACCAAAGGGCCCACACCATCTCCAGATATCATCCCCCAAACATGACACTTCCTCCATAGAATTTAACACTAGTCTTAAGGCATTTAGTCGACAATTTTTTACCTACTTTTCGACGAACGTACTTTTTCCCATCTGAGCCAAATAACATAAATTTAGATCCATCACTGAAATGCACCGTTTTGCCATTTTTCTTGAGACCACAACACATGGTCGGTTGCAAAGGTAAGACGAGACTTTTTTATTCTTGGAGCTGATCAGTGGCTTCACTGCAGGTGCTCTTGCTTGTAGGCCAAATAAATGACGAGACAGTTTTTCGAGATAATGTTTTCTTCAGTACAATGCTCATTTCCCGCAGCAGCAGTTTTAAATCTGTCCTTTTTAACCAACTTTACCATAGCACGATCTTCACTCTTGGTCGTTTTTCTTGGCCTACCTGTAGACTTTCTTGCTTCACGCGAACCAAAATCACCGTAGACCTTAAGAATACCGTGAACAACACTTTTTGACTTGTTAACAATCTTTGCAGTAGACCCAATACTTAAATTATCCTTGTTTCGAAGATTATTAATCTGCAGACGAATTGGTAACGGAGTACACTGCAGATATTCTTACTAATGTTTAGTAAACGAACTGCCACGTAAACAAATTAAAAGAATTAGAGTTCGCCGGTTAAATATACTAACACACGGAGTAAAAGCAATCGTTCTGATCATTTTGGCCACCATGGGTTTTGCAGTAAATCACTAAATCATCCATAACTTTTGTATTATCCTCTTAAAATACACCAAAATCTCAGACAATAACAATTAATATCGTTTTTATTGTCTGTGAAATTTATAGAATATAAAAGAACTTTGATAAAAGCTTATACCTACTTATCTAATGTAAACAATGCCGTTCTGAACATTTTGGGCGCAACTGTATATACATGAACCTTTTTATTTCTCTAATCAGATTCTTGATGTTAAGGTGAAATTGGTCAAAGAAGACGCCATATTATTTTTTTTTTTATTTTTTTCATTGTTATTTAACCCACGTATTTCTGGAATTTTCTAAGATCATCGTCAATGGTAAATTACAATGACAAACATGCTTTTGTTAATGCAATAAAATTTGCATTCCGTTGTCATAGTGATTTTTCAATACACTTGCCAACGCGCTCTGATATAGTTACTTTGGAATTTAGAAATTTAGCCGTTTTAGTTATGGAAGATGATTTTAGAGAAGGTCGAAAATACTCAGGTTATGAAAGATTACGACGACTTCCTAGATAAATTTCATCTTAACACCAAGAAACTGATTAGACACCTAGAAAGGATCAGTACAGTAAAAAAAATAAGTAGATAACCTATGTCTATATTATTCAATGAGATATCATCCAAGAAAGATATGCTGCATATATATATATATATATATATATATATATATATATATATATATATATACAAATCAGAGAAAGAACAGGCGAAGTAATAATCCGGTGTACGTAGCATTTAATTTAAAAAATTCTCAATACAAATTAGAACAATATACTGTTATATTATTTTATTATAAGGTATTAGAACAAAAATACGTTGAAATCACTGTTTTATTTCTAATAACTGATACTAAATATATATATATATATATATATATATATATATGTGTGTGTGTGTGTGTGTGTGTGCTTTTTCTTAATTCCAATTGGAAAGAAAATTTGGTCTGTTTAATGAAAATAAACATTGAACCCTCTTTTGTGAGTCAGTTTTAACATACTTCAAGTTCTATGTTGTGTCTATAGGACTCACCTGGATTATATCAACATATTACTACCAATATATATATATATATATATATATATATATATATATATATATATATATATATATATATATATATATAAAACCTAATCTAGTAAATCATTCTTCTCCTGCTGCATCAATGAATGTACGCCACATGGGGAAATATATGCAATATGCTAAACAGAAATATTTTTCTGATATTTTTGAGCTCTTTGCTTCCATAAATCAATGTATTGTGAGTACACGGATTGTGAAACGGTTATCGGAGAGGAAAAATTGTTCAGAGAGTAAAAATGTTGATATATTTGCGGTTTACACTACCGCCCAAAATATAGATATATGCCCGGTTCATTTTACATTCTTTAAAAAAGTCATGTTTACACTACAGTCTAAAAAAATTCAAAGCCCGTTTTCACGTCTCAGAAATGTAGTTATAGGTCCGGTGTACACTAGTGTCAAAAAGTTTGTCTACCAGAATATGATCCCATTTGTGTGAGAGTTTTTCCTTTTTCAGAAGTGTGTATTTTAATACGGACCAACAACGGAATCGAATTAGCGCACTCTGACGTAAATTCTTTTTTCGCACTTCCGTTACCTTGCCTCCTTCTAATTCAAAAATCTAAAAGCAATGTCAATCGCTATATCCTGTATTTTTAAAACCCTATATATATTCTCGCTTCCTCAACCACTCCATTACCAGTCTTCTTTTTCACTTTCTCTTTCTGTAAACCCCTCCCCTACTAGTGGCATTACTACCTTGCTTGTGGTAAAATGATTTATAAATTGTAATTATGCTTTCTACTATTGTCCTTTTGGCTGGAACTTCACAATCTATTTTCACAAGTCATCCGATGCATATTAATCTTCCACTCATAATGAATATCAGTGTAGTTGTGGTGAATATTGTTGTGGTTAATATTGTCATGTTTTCATTTGAGTAATAGCTAACATTATATGGTCATCAGCGCCATCTATATTATCAAAGCACGTAAAATCTTAGTGATTAGGAGTGATTATTTATAGCAGCATAGAGATTTCCTATTTCCAATTCATTAAACATTTGATTAAATATCTTCATGCTGTCAACCAATATTGTAAAATTATATTTTTTTGCGTTTCATTTCTTCTTTTTATCTTTTAATTGAAGCACATTAATTTTCGAATCTTAAAATATACAACATGAATAGACAAATTTACGTTTGCGCATGCGCTCATTTCATTCCTGTGAGAGCATTGTTATTTTTACGTTATATCTGGAAATGCTTCTTATTTAATTTCTCTCTTTTCTTCCATTTGATTTCAAATGTTTACTCTCCGTTCATTATTATTATTATTATTATTATTATTATTATTATTATTAATTTCTGTCATCGTTTCTAAAGAGCGCCAATTGCATAGGCACCCTCCCGTGAGCAATAGTTTTCCTGGTTTATGTTTCTCAAAATTTTCCTTTTTTTGTTGACTCTTGTTGCTATTTAATCTTCTTTCCTTTTATAATTTCAACATTTCGTGAACGTTTTTTATTCTGGCAGAAGGTCAAATAAAATTGAAAGAAGGTTATGTTGAAAAGTTGATATTTTTTAATCATTGCTTTTTGCCTGACCTTGAACACCGATTTCACGACTTTATGGAGACATACCTCATTTACTATACCTTATTATAAAATTTAGTCGGAAACAAGGTGCCAAAATGCGGAGATTTAGGCAGATTTTAACTGTCTGTAGGTCTGCCAATCTTGCTAAGTCAGTCAGTTACGTGCTATGAGTGATACACGCTTAGGCCATCATGTATCTTTCGAATCATGACTGCTGAGGCAGATTTTTTTCCAAGATTAGTTTACCGTTTCTTTCTGCGGTAGACCATTTGCCATCGAAGCTATAGAACACAGTCTGTCCTAATAGCATGGGGAGAAGAGGAAGATTCATACCTTTCCCAAGGGTATTAGCCCGTAATTGATTTGATTGGAATTCGAACTCGGCTCCGATTCCTCAGTACGATCCGGTATCCACTACTCCACCGTATCTCCTTGTTAAGTAATACTCTATAACGAGATCTTCATTAAAATTAAGGTATGGAATATGGCTACAATGGTGGCTACGTAGTGTTTGTCTAATATATAAAACTATTACATTTTGTCATATAGAGCTTGCTTATCTGTTCACTAAGTTCGGGTGATATTACATTTTTGCTGACTATATAAATGTTAGCAATTACGTAGACGTTTTATATCTATAATGTCTAAATATTTTATATATTATGAAATGAACAAAGTCCGACAATTATTTTTTAAGGCATTTTTTTATGTTTATACGTTCTTTTTATAGATACAAATATGTAAGTAAATGCTCTGTTTATAATAAGCTGTATTAAACAACCTTTATGGGCCTGAATGTCCGAGAAATTTTCATAGAAAATATGCGATTCCGACAGGAATCGAACCTGTATCCTATACGGAACCGTCATATAGCCTGTCGTGCCTTTATCGATTGCGTATTCAAATGTAAACAAATGATGATCACACATTATGAAATGGACAAAGTCCAACAATTATTTTTTAAGATATTCTTTTATGTTATACGTTCTTTTTATAGATACAAATATTGAAGTAAATGCTCCGTTTATAATAATTCTGGCCTGTAAATATTGTTAATACTGTTTATTATGGACAGAGCATTTACTTAAATATTTGTATGTATAAAAAGAACGCATAAACATAAAAATGTCTTATAAAATATTATATAATATACTATATAAATATTAATACTATATATATAAAGTCTTATTATTATTTAAATTATATTTAACAATAATAATAATACAGTGTTTGGAATAAGTAAATACTAAACATTTAAAATAACTCATTGTATCAATCAGTTATATATGGACGTGTGGCCGAGTGGTTTTTGATCATGGCACCCGGGTTCGAATCTTATCATGGTTGATTTGACAGAATGGTAAGATTTTGATGTTATTTTGTCTGGAGCAGGCGAAAACAGTGTGTGGTGGCTTTGGAAAGTGCCTGGAAAACATGTCACGTGTTGTAGCGACTGCTACGCTTTCCACGCCCACAATTTATTCGTCTGCGATTGGCTAGTAAATCGATACTGCCTTTCCATAAGACAATTTAGCAATCGCAGTCACCACTTCGAATTTTTTCTGCCATGAACTTGCTCATATGTTCTTTGTTACAAAATCAGCTATTGGTCGAATTTAAGCCAATCAAACATGTTTGTGCTAAATCAATTTTCCCGTGTTGTCGCCTGGAGCCTACCGGCAGCTTTATAAACAAGTGGTTTGTTTTCCACAACCTTCAGTAGAGTCCAGCTATTACGCCTGTCTACACAGATACACGACTTTACTCACAACGCACACACAGACACAGCAGTTTTGTATTACATTACACATTCTTCCTCTCTGGGACGAAGCCAAGTTCATGAACCAGAACTCTTTCTTACTTACTCAAAAAACACACTGTATTCTATTCTAACACCAGACTCTATTCAACATAGAATCCTGAACATTCTTACTCAAAAGAAATTCTTTGGAACGTTAAGTCTTAATCTGAATACAGTTGAGGGGAAACAACTTTTTCTCCCTTAATTACGACACACCATTGCATTGTTGCTTTGTACGTTATTGTTTTAATATATATTTTATTGTTGATGCACAGTTGGAGTTTCGTTGGTTTTTTTTTATCTTGAATCATTAAATGTATAGTAGATGAATGTTTTTAGAACACGCAATTACATTTGATAACCTCAACGCATAAACTCAAGCAGCATCCACAGGGTGAGTGAAATTGGGTAGATGGTTTCCTTGGGAGCCGTCGGTGGTTGTGCTAGACACAATTCATCGTGACAGAGGTTTCAAGCTTGCTAGCCTTCTTCAGACTGTTGATCACGCTAGATAACGCGCTCTCTCCCAGAAACTGTAACTCATTGGAATTGCTGTATAAACCGCTAGCGGGAGCGGAACAAACACAAATGTAGCTGAGCAGGCGTCTGCAATTGGGATTAGCTAGCCGTCCTAGTAGTTTGGCATACTCGGATTCGAGTGGCTGCCTCTTTTTTTTAATTTTGTGAATCACTTATAATAAATTTAGTATATGGAAATCAAGAATAGAATAGGCTAGGCTAGTAATGGTCTTGACCAACATCACGTATTACTAAAAAGCCAAGTCTTGTCCTGTTCTTAACATATCACGACATCTATCATGGAGATGATATTTAAAATTTTATTATTGCATTATTCCAAAATTATAATGCATCAGTAGATTAATATCAACAACTGAGCACAAATATTTATTAATTAAAAATAGTAATTAATGTATAATATTATCCATAACTACATGTACAAGAATTTATAAAAGTTAAAATATAAACTGTCATATAGGAAAAAAATTAGTAACTATCTACACCGAGGATCAAACGTGATACTCTGGACTTATGAATATATATTTTCCGTCAGGTGTATAAATAGAGATGTCAGGCTACTAACTGAGGTGATTATTGAGTGACTATTGTGTGGAACTATCCAGTCGAATTAGTGTGAATTATTATGCGTCCATGATTTGTGTTTTGATTTAGGATTTACCTGACGTTAAGCTGAGCCGCGTTACTGACAAAGTATTCAATGAAATGATTAATTATCTTTGGTTGATTTTATTTCTTTGTTTTTATTAAGTATTTATTTTCGGTTGTAAAGCAAATACTGTTTTATGTTAAAATTGAAGTCTTGACATAATTCTTAACGGAAACCGTCTGTCATAAAATGCGTAGTGTCGAAAATTCCTTCCTCCAAAATATAGCTATTTGTGCTTTTTTTATAATGTTTATTACCTAAACAATAATAATAATGAATATTTTTTAAACATTAAAGTACATTTAATCACATCTCCCTAATAGCTATCGCGATCTGTAAATAATCTACATGGATATCATGTACGGCGCCAAACCTATTAAAAAATAACGAAAATATCTGCTGTATACAACTGCTTTCTCAGACCAGTGTTTAAAAAGGGCTTTGAGCGATTGAAACCTGTAGCTCTTAAGCGACCATCATAATTATCCGGACCTCATCACCACCAAAGAACTGTACCAAATAACAGAAAACAACACTTGAGGACTTTCAGCGACAGTACAAAGATTAAAGGAATAACAAAAGAGAAAGAAAATAATTATTTAGATCATTTACAATATTCGGTCCGTTATCCTCATCTTCATTGCCATATTCGCAACGTTTCGGCCGTTGTACGGTCCGGCCTTCATCAGGTGATTGGATCTCTGAGATGAGGTATTATGATTAGTTGCATTATTTACATTATTCAGACTCTTATCCTCATCTTCATTGCCATATTCACAACGTACGCTCCAACTTTCTTCAGTTGGTTGAAATTTCGACCCGAACCATTTATTTCGTTCACCGGGGTTGATTGTTCTAGTTCCACAGGGCCATTTGTCCCCGAGGACACATGGCCCCGTGGATAAAGACGTTGATTAGAGCCAGAGAGATGTAAGTTCAATACCAGGTTACAGCAGTGGTAAACTAGAAAAAAAAAACTTGGAAAGTTGAGTTAAAGGGAAATAACTGAGACCGCCGGAAGTGGCGTGGAACTAGAACAATCGACCCAGATGGATGAAATAAAGGGTTCGGTTCGAAATTCCAATCACCTGAAGAAGACCGGAGCGTACAATGGCCGACACGTTGTAAATATAGCAGCGAAGATGAGGATAACAGTCCGAATAATGTAAATGATATAAATAATCATAAATACCTCATCTCAGAGATATAGACACATATAGGAAATAAATTATGACAAAGTTAAGATGTTGACGTTTCACCCAGCTTCAAACATTTAGGACGAAGACCCCTATCATTACAGAAAACAGAGATATCAGACACTGGACTGTATAAACGTATTAAGATTTTCTCAATTTCAAGCGACAGTAATACTGGGTGATCGGTTAACACCTTCCATATGTTTACTTATAAGGAGACCGGAGAATATTACTATTACCAATGCTATCTTTAAATAAATGTTATTTTAACCTTGTAGGCTCCGTTCTGAAGAAGATCACCACAATTCTATCCGGTGTTGCTTTTGTGGTTCTTATATCGAGTAGGTTTCGACGGGATACACCAGCTAGCCCAACGACTAACTTGTTTTGAATTTATACTTGTCTTTCTTATAGACGAGATACCAATGCAAGCTCGAGAGCTTAGCATGTTTTGTTATAATATTTATCCAATAATGAGAATTGATGGAATGGTATATTTCGTAGAGCATTTGTGCAAATGCTAACTCAACGATTTTAGGCTGAATACATGGAGATAATAATAATAATAATAATAATAATATAATTGGGGATAACAAATATATATTGTTATTAAAGACCACAAACAAAAACGGTGCCTCCTTATTGATATGGCAGTCCCTGCTGACTGCAATGTATCTTTGAAGATATTCAAAAAGTTGTCAAAATATAAGGACCTTGAAATAGAAATCTCGAAAATGTGGCATATGGGAACATCAACAATCACTGTTGTAGTTGGAGCCCTAGGACTGGTTGGAAAAGATTGCAGTAGACTAATTGAAGGGATTCCTGGAAGTCCATGCCTCAAGGAGATACAAAAAATTGTTCTGACGAGTACAGCCCACACTTTACGAAGGTCTTTATCCATGTAATTTTTTTTTTTTTTTTTTTTTTGTCAGTGGAAAGTGTCATGATGCCATTTCTAACCTTAGGTCCCTGGGCGGGACCCGCAAAAAAATGTGTAAACCCCAGAAATCAAAGAAAATAAATAATAATAATATTAATGTCAGACTGAGACCAATTCCCCAAAATCCATATGACGAAGTCCAACAAGCACATTGTGAAAATATACAACGCTGCTCTTGCTCTGGAAACACTGTTAATAAATAAACCACCAGGAAATATCACAGAAGTTAACAATGTCATATACGCAACAGCTTTACTAGCTACTTATAAGCTTGGGGTGAAGACAATGAATAAAATTAACAGATATAGAGAACCCATTTGGAAGGCAAAACTGATACGAGAAATAAAAGAAGTCAGATGTGAGCTTTCTATATGAGATGAGCTCACCAGAAACCCTAATATTTCCACACCTAAGTGCAAAAAGATCAAGCGGAAATATAACATTAAATCCCTAACTGACATTCCATCAATCAAGGAAATTCTGATGCAGAAACTTCAGCTAAAGGCACAGAGAACAAGACAATCCGAAAAACGTTGTAGGTTGTATCGCCAAAATAAAATATTCCAAACGGACCTTAAGAAATTTTACAGGGAAATTGGAAAAACACCAATACAAGTCGAAAGGCCACCATTTATTGATAATGTACAAACATTTTGGGAAAATATTTGGAGCAGCCCAAATAAATATAACCCAAATGCAGAATGGATCCGACGTGAAGAACGAATGTTGGATACACCTTTGCAAGAATGGGAAAATATAACCACAGATGATGTTAGGCAAGCTCTAAGGAAATCCCTAAAATCGAAATCCCCAGGAAATGACAAGGTGCACAATTTCTGGCAGTATCTTCTCTCATCTATCATCTATCATCTATACCTGCAAAAACATTATGAACGCTTGCAAATGATCCCAACAAAATCCCGGAATGGATTACTGAAGGTATTCCATACCTCAGGCCAAAAACAAGTGAAACAGACGACCCGAAAAATTATAGGCCGATAACATGTCACTCCACAACGAATAAATTGATCACGTCTGTCCTGACGAGCCGTACTTATTCCTTTTTTCAACATTCATCCCCTGGAACAGAAGGGATGCAGAAGAGGTTCATACGGCTGCAAAGATCAACTACTAATAAATAAAATGATCCTGGAAAATTGCAGGAGATGACGTAGAAACCTTAGCGCAACGTGGATTGATTATTGAAAAGCCTTTGATAGTGTTCCACATTCTTGGAGCCTTAAGACAATGGAAACATACAAAGTCTCCCTTGTGGTATTAAATTTCCTTAACCATAGTATGGGAATGTGGAACACCAAACTATACCTTGGTCACACCGGGGGCATTGCCATATCCAACCGTCTGAATATCCGACGTGAAATCTTTCAAGGAGACTCTCTGTCAGATCCTTCTGTTTGTTTATCCTTAACCCCTCTTACACATGAACTGAACAACAGTAGCTATGGTTACAAACTAAATAAGAACTTATTCAACCACCTATTCTATATGGATGATCTCAAACTCTTTGCCAAAGACGACAATAAGTTAAATATTGTAAAATGCTTGAGTGACGACATAGGTGCGTACTTCGGATTAGATAAATGTGCAAAAGTAATATTCAAGAATGGGAGAATTACAGAAACACCCTAAATATATTTAGATTCTGTTACAAATATTAGGGAACTGGAACATGACGATGCCTATAAGTACCTAGGAATTAGTGAAGGAGATGGCATACAACATCCGCAAATGAAGGAAAGTAAGAAAGGAATATTACAGGTGTGTACGTCTGGTACTTAACTGGACCATAGCTGAAATTAAGCGAATGGACGCCAAAAAGAGAAAGCTTCTCACTTGCTACCGCATGCATCATCCCAAAGCTGATGTTAAACGTTTGTATGTACCCAGATGCGAAGGAGGCAGAGAATTATTTCAAATAGAACTGTCCTACCAAACTACATTTGGCCTCCAAAGATAGTTGGAAACTACAGAAGACTCGATGATGGTATGTGTCAAAGATGAAAGTGTTAAGCGTCTTTACTCCGTTATAAAGGAAGACAACAATTTCAAAATGGACTTTCAAATTGGTGCAGAAATACAAGTAAAGCACAATACACCGGCTGAAGCTACAAAATACTTAAAAAAGACATCAAAGACAAATGCAACCGTCCAGATACAGAAACAATGGCAAGATAAACCACTTCATGGCCAATACTCTGTCCGTACCAAACAAGCTGACGTAGACAAAACCCGTACCCATCAGTGGCTACGTAGTGCAGGGTTGAAAGCTGAAACTGAAGGTTTTATCCTTGCTGCACAGGACCAATGTTTGTTAACTAGAAATTATCAAGCACATCTACTAAAATATTGTGTTAGCCCAAAATGCAGATTCTGTGATAAATATCCAGAAACAATTGATCATCTTGTATCAGGTTGCACGATATTGGCACCCACTGAGTATAAAATGTGGCATGAAAGAGTGGGACAATATCTGCACTGGAAAATATGCAACTTCTACGGGAAGGAAACTGAAAGAAAATGGTATGAACACTACCCAGACCCGTTTACGGAGATAGGACCTGTGATAATTCTATGGGACTACATAATACACACTGACAGAACAATCAAAGCTAAACACCCAGACATTGTTATTAAAGAACACAAACAAAAAAGTGCCTCCTTACTGACATGGTAGTCCCTGCAGGCTGCAATATATCTTTGAAGATATTCAAAAAGCTGTCAAAATACAAGGGCCTTGAAATCGAAACCTCAAAAAAGTGGCATATGTGAACATCAACAATCCCTGTTGTAGTTGGAGCCCTAGGATTGGTTGGTAAAAATTCCAGTAGACTAATTGAAGGGATTCCTGGAAGTCCATGCCTCAAAGAAATATAAAAAATTGTTCTCACAAGTACAGCCCATACTTTACGAAGTGCTTTATCTATGCAAAATATGTGTTGTTTTTTTTTTTGTTTTTTTTTGTTTTGTTTTTTTTTTGTTTTTTGGGGGTTTTTTTTGTCAGTGGAAAGTGCCATGATGACATTTCTAACCTTAGGCCTCTGGGCAGGTCCCGGAAATAAATGAGTACACACCAGAAATCAAAGGAAATAAAAACAATACTATTAATAATAGACACGGACAAAATAATCAAAGCTAATTGCCCTGATACCGTTATTACAGACCGCAAAAAATCCTTATTGATATGGCAGCCCTGCAGACTGCACTGTATATTTGATAATCTTCAAAAAGCTATCAAAATACAACGACCGAAATCTAAAAAATGTGGCACATGTGAACATCAACAGATTCTGTTGTATTTGGAGTCCTCGGATTTGTTTGGAAAATATTCCAATAGTCTCATTGAAGGGATTACTTGTAGCCCATGCCTTAAATAAATACAAAACATATGGTTCTCACGAGTTCACCTTAAGAAGGACTTTCTCTTTGCAAAATGTGTGTTTTTGTCTTTTTTTTAATTGCTTTGTGGAAAATGTCATGATGCCATTTCTGGCTTTAGGTCTCTGGGCGTGACACTGCAAGAAATGGGTACATACCAGAAATCAAAAACCAGAAATGGGTACATACCAGAAATAAAACAATAATAATAATAATTGAGATAGCTTTAACTGAGATATGCAAATATAATAACATGGCGCAAAAAATTCGTAGAAAATGTCAGCTAAGATCAGGACATCTGATCAAACTGGCAGGATCAAAGGGTATTATATATATATGCTCTATTCAAAATGCTAAACTTTAGGTATAAGTAGCATGCGTCGGTTAATCTATATGTTATCTGCTTATGGGGTTAGCTAACCTATTTTGCAGATGACTACCAGATGTATGTCTAAGAGCTACTTTAATAATACTGAAAGAAACGTAGTTACAGTTTGTTATGGAGTGGTTTCACAATGGAGGCTTGTATTTGTACTAAGTCGGTCCTAAAATAGGTTCGACGTACAAAACGTTAGGAACTTGATATAATAGGTATTACGCAGATAAATCTAGTCGTGGTCCGGCATCGACTCACTGACCGACCCACTGAACGACGGTATTTAGTCATCGCCCCCCACGTGGGAATCATTTGGCACGAGGTCGGTTTAACGTGGGATCTCCGAGCCCATGGGCTCAGCCAAAAATATGCCCATTGAACCCGTATAAACGGATTTAGGGTCGGTCTACCTCCCCGAAAGTGAATCCGCCCTTCGGCGTAGCCTCGTTCGGGTTCCTCCCCGCCCGAAGGAAGAGAGTTCAACCGATCAGCCAGTCGTCCGACTTCAGACTGAAGTCAGACCAACCCACTGAGCGACGGTATTTAGACACACCCCACGAGTCCATCATGTGGCACAAGGCCGGTCTAACGTGGGATCTCCGAGCCCGTGGTCTCGGCCAAAAATATGCCCTTTTAAAACCTGTATAAATGGGTTCAGGGTCGGTTTACCTCTCCGAAAAAGACTCCACCCTTCGGCGTAGCCTCGTTCGGGTTCCTCCACGCGCGAAGGCAGAGAGGTCAGCCGGTCATCCGACTTCAGACTGAACTCAGACCAACCCACTGAGCGACTGCCACGTTACTCTTACTACTCCTACTTATTATAGGTGGGAGGGTCTATTAACTCTAGAATAGGTGTGTTCCACTATAACACAGTTCCTCAGCGAAAGTACATATTCTGGCGTATTAAGCGGACTTATGTCTTCCTGCTAGCACAACCATAGACGACTACAGGAACCTGAAGACTACATCAGTCTTCAGGTAGCCGAAACGTTATGATCAAAACAAAGGTCTTAAATGGGACTTTTAAGGTAGATATATAGATATGCGCACAAATATAAAGAATAAAATGAAGATAAAATAGGGAGAAAAATATTAATCACCGTAACGTAGAGGATGGAAAAATATAACAACTACAAAAGAAGAAAGGACAGAAGAGAGCTAAAATTTATCGTTCCTTCCTCTTCAGAACCAATCGAAGACAAACCATCCCCACAACAAACAAATGGGAAAGAATAAATGAGACATATAGCTGTCTATATTCCATACAGATTACATTTATACCAATAGCTCTTCCTTCCGCTTACAGGGGATGGCTGTTTGGACTTAATATAAATAGCTTCAAGCAATTTCAGATTATCATAACTTCTTTTGCTTATTACTGTGAAAAATGTCTGGCAAAAATTGTATAGAACTGAATCATCTTATTTCATTCCAGCTATCGAAACTCGGGAAATATTTTATTAGTACTTCCTAAGCTGATGAGATACAGAAAACCTTTCTACTTAGCAATGTCATATTACTTTCCAAAATTATCATGTTGTGTCTAGGACCGTTTAAAATATCGGTACAAATGCGATATTTTATGTTATAAAATGGCCTGGAACCGAAAAAAAATCTTCTTTTGTGATGTCTGTTCCATTCGACACCACACTCGAATAGATTCATGATTTTATTTCGGATTAAAATTGGTAAATAACTTTTCTCTCTTGGAGATGCAACTTAATTTAAATAGCGTCGTAGGAGATTTTATTCCAAACAAAATCATAGAATTGAAAATCCCAGTCTTCATATAAGGAATTGGTGATCACATTTTTAATCCAGGTTTAAGTCTAGCCTCGAGGAATTTTCCTCCAATCTGCTCTCGCTGTCCAGATATTGCCGCGTAACCTCAGAGTTAGCCGATGCCTAGAACCAAGAAGACCTAGTAAATCGAACACGTCGGACGCCTTTAGGTTATATCAGCGACGAGAAATCAATATATTCATGGAAGCGGCCATGCAAATAGAAGACCGAATCAACTAAAGTCTCCTTTTAGAGATTTCTGATAAAAGTATTACTTCTGTTTTAGAATGTGGGCCTTTATCGGATAAAAATCTAATTTTATTTTACGTTTGTTGAATATAAGGAAGCAAGTTGTCAACCATATCATTTAGTGCATGTAATCACTAACCCTTCACCGCAATATTCATTACATATCCCAACAATATTTATTCAATATAACACAGAATAAAACGCGTGGAAAATGATTTTTTAAATCATGTTCTTGGGCAGTGAATTCATTTAGTCATATCAGACGTTTCGGACACGCTGTTTTTGTATTTAGAATTTCACTAAAAATAGCAAGTGTTCAAATATAATCGATTGCTCATAAAAACGTGTTTATATATATATATATATATATATATATATATATATATAAAATAGTAGTTAACTTATATTAAGCCCCTAAACTATTTGCTTGTAAAATTAAATATTTAAATTGATAATAAACAAATCTATAATTATGTTCTTTTACACCACTGCTCGCCTATTAAGAGGACTGAGACAGTATTTCTTCGAAAATAAATTCAATGCAGACACATTTATACCATCATGAAACCTTGCCAACCTCAATACGCAAATAATTGTCCGGACCACGATGATTCGTATCTCCCACTGCAAAATACTTTTAAAAGTGAAGGAATCCCATATAGATGAACAGACAAGAAAAAGCTCTTAATAATATCAACTATGAACACGGCCACAATGTACTGGCCGTATTTGGAAATAAGAATTTTTACTTTCAGAAAATTCTATATTGTCTATATCATTTTAACACTATTCGTTTTACTATTTACATTATTCGGACTATTGTCCTCATCTTTGTCGCCATATTTATTACAACGTTTCGGCCGCTGTACGCTCCGGCCTTTGTCAGGTTTGAATATATTATTTAAATATAGACAGATACCATTTGTTTTAGTATTATAACAAAAAATAATCCTTTAAAATGTTTAACCGTTTCGTCGAAAGATCTCGGAATCATGAAACATTTGAACAATTTTTAAATTCATAGTCCAGCAAAGATGACACTTGTGATTATGAGAGAAAAAATACTAAAAATTTAACAATAATACCCTGTCTCGTCTTGTTCAACGATACGTGTAATAAAAAGTGATTTCTACCTAAATAAACAACTACTCTATGTAAATATATTTAGATATACGTAGAATATTTAGTCGAAAGCGGTCGGAATCAATATTTGGACAAATTTTAGATTCATTTAGTCCAGCAAAGAAGACACTTGTAATTATACAAAGAAAAAAAAACATACTAAATCCTAACAAAATTACCTTGTCAATCTTGTTCAACGAAACGTGTAATAAAGATGTATTTTCCCTAAATAAAGAACTATATCTATGTAAACATATTTACATATACAAAGAATTTTTAATATCCAGCTATTGTGAATATATTGAGAATCGTTTACACGACCTTGAATTAACTTGACACCTGATAAGAAACAACCTTGCTGGACATGCGTGAAAATACGTTTTCTGGTGTTCTTACCAGTTGCCAATTAGACACCTTTGGGGGAGTTTATATATAATGCGACAAGCATATTCACAGTAACCGAACAAGTCGATTGTTCATGCCTCAAACAGACGTTTTATTTTTTACGTTTTTTAAGGTGGCTTTTTTTTCCACATAGGCCTGTTATGTACACACCGCTATATGGCATATAAACCTTGCTGTAGCTAATGTCGTTTCCACTTACTATAATCGTCGTTCATGTCATATATTTTTAGCTATTTTTATCAGAAAAGACATTTGTATATACAGTAAAATCCCTGACAACCGGATTAAGGACTTTCGGATAGAGGACTTGGTTACAGTCCGGATATGAGGGGGTAAAATTTCGATTAAAATAAAAGAACTGAAATCAGGTTTAACATTTATTTTCAAAGTTTTATAGTAAACAAAATAAGCTAAAATATAACGGAAGTGATTTTACGGAATACCCTGGCTTCACTCTTTGAATTCCATTCAAGAACCATCAAGAGAACGACGAATACGTTTCAAAAAAGAGAACAATAGAGAAAAAATGGATCAGGTGATCACAACAGGAAGAGGCACCATTTCAAGTCAGAGATTAGGATATCAATTAGAAAAGATCCAACTCAATAGATAAGATCTTTGGCATGTGAGAGATGAGTTTCCGTTATGACAGTTCAAGTAAAAGTGATAAAAGACTTGAAAAATAAATAGTACGTGAAAACTCTGGGGCAAATTGTTACTCCAGGACAGTTAGAAGTTAGAAGGTTTTGATCAACATTAACATGTTGGAACATTATCTTGGAAGAATAGCATATATATATATATATATATATATATATATATATATATATATATATATATATATAAATATATATATATATATATTATATATATTAGCCAAAAGGACCAAAGTAGTAAAAAAATATCGAAATGTTGGACAGTTTTTTTACTTCATTTTCACCAGAAATTAAAGCAATCATTCGAACAATAGAACGGCTCCTGATCAGACATAATAGTCTTTCATTGGCTGTTATATTTAATAATAATAATAATAATAATAATAATAATAATAATATATATATATATATATATGTTTGAACTTAAGGATTCCGGTCCTTAGCTAGGATTTACTAATGATGAACATGTCATTTTCTTTCATGATCGATTTCACCACGATTCTTATATTAATACTTATTCCTCAAAGTATAGTCCAGTAGTTTTATAAAAACGTCGGACAATTCTAGTAAGATATAGTTAATCATTTCTAAGATACAACAGTCAAAAGTTCTAAGAATTGGACACTTTTGCCGTTACACCTGGCATATATATATATATATATATATATATATATATATATATATATATATATATATATATATATATATATATATATATATATATAGTGTACACTCTCCTCAACATCGAACGGTGACAGACTGTTTCATAGTTAAAGGCAATCTTCAGGCCATGTGTGTCGTGTGAAGGTTTGATTTTTTGTATATGCAGGTCAATAGTGCATTATGGGTAGCTAGCTCTTCTGTATTAACGGTTATTAGGCAGGCGGTAAAGTTTATATTGGCTTTTGGAAAGTAACCGTTACCCCCTACTCAATAACCGTCAAGATTATACAATAGAGATCGCTAACCATAATTCACCATTAAACAATATAATATATATATATATATATATATATATATATATATATATATATATATATATATATATATATAGCCGAGCAAAGACATGATACACATGACCGGAAGATTGCTTTCAACTATGAAACAGACTGTTGCCGGACTACGTTGACTGCACTTTCCCCTTTTATATTTACATTTGCTTTATCGCTAACATTGAGAATTTTGCCCCAGAAATACTGTGTAGTTTAAAACTATAATTGAATTCTCTCAGTCACTGACATGTTTATCTGAAAATAAATAGGATAAAATTTAACTTCTTCCATGCTGTGTGCCAACGGCTTATGGGTAGCTTCTCCGATTGACGCCAATTCAGCCGGGTTTTAATCCTAGCTAGAAGCAAACGGACGTCTAACCACATTGATGAGCTGGGATACAGCGAAACAGTCTGTCTGTGGCTGACAATATATATGCTCGTAAAAAAATTATTTCGGTTGTGTTCTCTGGGGAAGCTGCTTGAGTTTGTAAACAGTGACTATTAGTGCTAGTAATTCAAGTCTCTTCGATAAAATGAATCAAGTTCTCTCAGTCACTGGCACGTTTATCTAAAAATAAATAGGCTGAAATTTACCTTCATCCATGCCGTTTTCAACGGCTTAGGGGTAGTTTCTCCGATCGATGCAAATTCAGCCGGGTTTCGTTCTTAGCTAGAGGCAACCGGACGACTAACCACACTGATGTGCTGTGATACAATCCGTGTGTGTGTGTGTGTGTTTAAGTGGACATTACGGTCAACACCCAGCAGGTACAGGCTGTTTTTTTATGATTCAACGCAATCGTCAAGACCATCGATTGCTTTTAATCATGAATCAGAATGTCGCTCCCTTCCTGATATCGAGCAATTTAATTCAGCAAATGTAGGATCTGATACGTGGATCCTACACCCAGCACCTACGATGTATGAGAAACTGCCCCACTGCTCGATCAGACGGTTGTTTATCTAATTGCCTCCATTACACTTCTTCCCCATGCTTGGTAAGCAGGTTGCATATCTGAAGAGGCGTGTTTCTTCATTCGCTGATCAGTGGTAACCGCAGGACGCGTACTCGGCTATAATTTCTATTCCAGCGTCATACTACTTTGTAAACTCACTCTTACTCGGTATTATGGTTTTAATCCTTTACCACCACACAAGGCAATAAAGTTACTAAGTCACAGGGGTATACTGATTGTGAAATAATATGGTAAAATTTCTTAAAGAGAGAGAACTGCAAAAGAACAGGAATTCAATAGACAAAAGATAACGATTGATATTGCATTTAAATATTAGGAGATCAGAGTTGGCTGGAAAGCAAGAGGCTGAAAGAGATTTTCGTAAGTACATCTCTAATATAAATACGTATGTCAGTGTGTCATTGTGTCACAGTTTTTCATCTTGACTCCTAGAACCCGTAGCCAAACATATCATACCATTTTGGAATCAGGCTGACTCCGTGAGCAAATTCAATCATTCTGGGCCGAATTCGAACTCGCAATCCAGAAATTTTGGATTTCCAAGTTTTCATTATTGCGTTTGTTTTCGGCCATTTTTTTTTTTTTTGCGTGATCTTTTTACGACAAATGAAAGCAATTTTTATAAACAGGAAATAAATTTGAGGAAAAACGAAATTAATTGCGAAATCCAGCGAAATTCACCAATGATATAAAAATAATTGTTTTTATTTTTTTTTACAGAAAGTAAGGTCCTACGCATATCTAATTGTCTTTAAAGAAGAATTGTCGTTGAACTTTTAAAATGTAAGGTTAAATATGAATGCAATACTTAAAGGCAGCGATCAAGTTCCGTAGTTTATTGTTGACTATCGAATCTACCCCTCCCTAACTATTGTGATGAAGGCACAATGAAGTACCCTCCGCATGAGCTAACTTAAATGCCGACCGATAGGCCGCTTATTATGTTAATTTAGTATATAAATGCAAAGATAAAATATAGATTTGTAACTTATGTAAAAGTAAGTATATCTATAAAATCAAATCGGTGGATCTCAATCTATAAAAGGCCGGAGTGTGTGTGTGTGTGTGTGTGTGTGTGTGTGTGTGTGTGTGTGTGTGTAACGAATGCACGGCCGCAATTTTCGACGGATTTGCACCAAAATTTACATGCACATACTCCAAGTTAGCGAAAAGGCCAAGACTAACATTGCATTTCCCAACTCCCATCGATAGTGGAAATAATCGATTTTTTCATGCTTCTACGGCAGTTTTCATGTAGTTTGCGGCCATTTTGTACTGTTCAGAGTGAGAGCCTATAGCTGGCTGCTACGAATAGGCAGGAAGATCCTATTGACCAGCGTGAGAGCCAACAGCTGACTGACACGAATATTAACTAGCATGCTAGCATGCAAAAAATATCGATAGCTGCATTCGTCACAAGTGGGAAAAGTTGAAATCTGCATGGCACTATACTCCAATTGGTTCATTCGCTTACTTAAACTCAACGTTGATTCTGATTCCGCAGAACTGGGTTGGGTGTGAAAAAGTATTTGTTGTTAACATTCTTTTTTCATTCGGTTCTTCCAGTTACGAGTCCTTTTTTAAAGATGATCATTTTGTGTTCATTTTGTTTAGTTTTTTTTTTCGTAACAAATTTAATGTTTCGTATAGAGCTTAGAAAAAATTCTCAGTGTGAGATAGGCAAGACATGTAGCAACATCAGCACGGCAAAGGGCACTCCTTTAAAGGCAAGGAAGGGCAAAAATATTTTAAGTCAAGTGATAGCGATTGCTGTATGAGTCGTATGATTTTTTAATCAAGCACGGGCAACGCCGGGCCATGCTGCTAGTGAATACTAATTTTATTATAAAAAGCATTGTTTTCTAAAATAAAAATTTGAATATTGCGTTTCTATTTCCCGGACACATCTGGTTTGATACTTCCTCTGTGTCTGTAGATTCTCAACCAAATCGAAAAAATAATTGGTAGTGTTGTCGGTCGTGAACTTGTTTCTCGGTTTCAGTCATTTCACGCCGCTGTTACTTAGCTTCTTCTTGCCTCGTCTTTGAAGAGTGTTAACTCGTCCTTGAACTATAAGCGCTAGTTCACAAAAAGAAACGAAATGAATCAGAACTAAATACAATCGCCACTTAGGCTTAGAGAAAATCTATAACATGAATTCCTTCTTACGAAAGCTAGAAAATAACACACAATAAGATTAGAAATAACAAAAACGAAACTTTTTTTTACTTTAATAAATAACGACATTGAGTTTAAAACATTTGTCTGTTTTCAAGGGAAAAGGTACACTAACGCCTTAGATCTCTAAATAAACAATAGCTTAACACTCAACCCGTTTCCTCTCGTTCCTGGGCAGAGGTGAAAATAATGGCTTTGAGCTTTCTGCCATTCCTTTTCACGCCCTGTGCATTTGGTAACGCCGAACCTCCTTCACAGAACATCGAAATACAGGGAGTCCATTGCTTCAAGTCAATCGTTCATTGACACGGAAGAAAACTTCCTCGTTCGTCTCATAGTTCCTAATGCTTTTAACCGACTGTGCTTTGTAGACTTTTCTCAACCCCTACGGCGAATTCTGATTGAAAGTTGACTGACCTGCCACACACTCAGTAGACCGATTTTTTTCCTCAGCTTCTGGGCTACGATTACATTTCATGGATATAAAGTTGTATTTATTTATTTTTCTGCTTCTTCCAGCCATCTCAAGCTGTTGGTTTAATCAGGCCCTTTCAAACTGTTCATTGTACTATATTCCTCTCACCTGCAAAATATAATCGACTTTAGGTCATTTATACACATACCCTTTGAAACGGGGCTTCAAAAAGTAATGGCAGCCTGTCAAACCGTTGTCTGCCTCATAGGAACATAAATATTCCACATGTATTTTCCTCTCTCTCGTTTTGCTCTCAAACTCCACACGCAGACTCACTCTCTCTTTCAGACACACACACACACACGCACTCACTTTCTGTTAGTCGCACAAACATATATGCACAAGAAATGTTTAAATATCATATTTCTGCAATAATTTGAAAGATACATGAAAATGATTATGTAAGATAGTTTATATAAAATATCAATACACGCACATACATACATATATATTCGAGCACGTTTGGTTGATTAATCTAGACATATCATGTCTATTTTATTTTAATACTCGTAAATTCACGAATCAATTTAATAGTGTTGTTACAAAACTGATTAAGAAAGTCGCCGTAGTTTTAATTATTACCTTTATTTTCCCAAGTACTTTCAATCATATTCAGGGTTGAATTGCTAAGACAAAAAATAATTTAACTGTGATGTTTTTATTAAGTAAGATCGCCATTGGACGGTCTAATTGTTTCAGCTGGTGAATGCTGCCATAATACTTCAGGAAATCTTTATTGTAATAAACAGTTTTGTTTGTCTCTAGTTCAACTGTAGCCCATACATAATAATCAAGATGTAAGGGGTGATGTGGTCGCATCAATTGCCTGACGGCCACGACTGTGTACTCCTGCTTTTGAGGCATGGTGCAGAATCCTGTTACCAGACAAAGAGTCTTCCGGCAGCCACCCTCTTGACCTAGGGCAGCGCTACTTCCTCAGGGCACTTGATGCGAGCCTACGTGTTGTGTCTGAGGTTCCCACCAAGAACTTCGGTAGTTTGTTTCTTATCAGAATGTCTTACATTCATAATCACCATAAGACACATCCAACTCATTCCGAATTCTCTGCGCTACCTTCAGATTGCCACTCAACCACACTGAAATGTCTGTATTAGAGGTTCCAGTGTGAATACCAACCATTACAGCGTACCTTTTTCACATTGCTGTCCGAGTGATTTGCACACGGTGCTCTTTTTCTCAAAGATGGTGGCCGACTGAGTTTACTATATTTTGCAATCAAAATTCAAAATCGTGCTTATCCGAAATTAAAAATATAAAATGGCGATAATTTACCAATCGCACGCTATATATATATATATATATATATATATATATATATATATATATATATATACACACACACACACACACACACACATATATATATATATATATATATATATATATATATATATATGTGTGTGTGTGTGTGTGTGTGTGGATGCATGTATGTATGTACTTGGCCAATAATCCTTCTTTGATATTTTTTTCTGTTAAACAAGACTGAATTGTTCCATTTTATGTACTTTTATTATATGTGTTTCGGTCCAGTGTGTGCGTTAAGATATAAACATGTGTGTCTCCTGAATTGCCGACAACAAGCATGTCAGACGAGAGATGTGTGTCCACGAAAACAAATGAAAAAGAAACAAGAAACAATATATAGCTACAAAGGAGAGTGTATTAACAACAAAGTTATACAAGCGACAAAGATAGAGATGTGTGTGTCAAATGAATGTGATAACCTAATGGTCCAATGTATGAGTACTGAGTCTATATGCGTACGTACGTACGTACGTGTGTGTATGTGTGCGCGCGTGTGTGTGCGGCTATATATGTACGGTTCATGCGTTTCCAAAAGGGAACCTGTTCTCCGCAATAAGTTACATGTTGACGAATAAGCGGATAACGGGGAAAGGAGAACGAGAAATATATCGCCTTGTATTTATAGTCCTGTAGCGTCCCCTAGTAACGGTTTCGAAAATTAGGATGATGTAACTCGACATATGTTCCTTGTATATGTATCAGTTTTTTCTTAACATGAATATAAAAAAAAGTATACAACACATTCGGTTTAGCTATTACTCATTTCAATGTTTTGACTTCAGTATTATAATAAATGGTGTGTAAGTGCTATTGTAAATGGGCGTGTGGCCGAGTTAGAAAGTTTCCCTTTTCTGACCATGAGACCCGAGTTCGAATCTTACTATGGTCGATTTGTCAGGAATAAGATTTCCTGATGTTATCGGTCTGCAGGGTGGACGATTCCAACATGGAAAGTACCTGAAAATCATACCGCGCGTAGACCCAAGCCTTGTCAGTAAAACAAGACGGAAAACTTGGGGCTGTCGATAGCTGTCTTAGCATGAAGTCACAAGTCATCGTAGCCGAGGGTTTGAAATTTTGGATCATTCTAGATATCACGTTCTCTCTCAGCATAGTAACAGTATAAACCACAAATGTGCCTGAGATTCGGCAATAGGGATTGGCTAGCAGATGAGTATCCTCGAATATGAGTAGCCAGATATTATTATTAAATAGTAGAAAAGTTTCTGAATCTTGTCGTGGTTATTATTTCAGCATTGTTTGATGTAATAACTTTATTAACGGTATCGTTTTTAATTCATCGTTGCTATTTTATATCATTTCGTAAGTTTGAACTTACGTACAATGGTCTTTAACTTATTGTTGTGGTCCTGTTGTAATTTTGGATTTGTCTATAATAGCGCTTCTATACTATTTATTATAGGAATATAGCTAAAATAATTCTAAACTAAACATCGAAGAAATGAAGCATATTTCTCTTGTATAATATAACACTTCATTTTCTGAATGATTTTTTAATAACCGGGCCATTTGAATATGGTTCCGGATTCCTTCATCTGGAAACTTGTCAGTTGATAAAAGTCGACGAGTAAAAGGTCAGTGATGATGAAGCGAGACTTCTGTTAGATGTGAGGAGGTGGAGTAATGTATAGCGGCTTGGATTGCGAAATCGGAGAGTCGAGTTCGAATTGCAGTCGAATCCATTACATTCACTTACGTGCTAACATCCTTGGGAAAGGTGTGAATCCTCTTCTTCTATGGGTAAATAGTAGGACAGACTGAGTTCTTAGGTGGCAACTGGTCTGGGAGAAGGACAACTCTGAATTCAAAACCTGCGGAGGGTCGTTTGGGGACCTTGTGGCACGTAGTGCACCAGGTCTCTGTAATCGGCCTTTCAAAAAGTGTGGATGGTCTTGCACGAAACCTTCACCACTATAATCAAATCTCATGTGCTGTTGTCGGGCTGTAGGTTTTCTAGGAACTGATCTGAAGCCTATACACGAGGGTTTGGGGACCGCTTGTGAATTCCAAATTCCCATGAAACTCCAATATTGGAGCCGGCTCAACCCACCAAAAGCCAAAAGAGAAAACTTCTGTTAAATTCCTCAGCTTTCCAAATTGCCAAAGGTTTATCTTAGCTTTTAGCAAGGGTATTGCTTGTAAATACGCGAAATTGCACTCTTTAGGTAGGCTACAGGCTTAGTAATTAATTAGAAAATAAAACGCACACTATTGTCTTTATTATATGAGTACCTGTGTCGGAGAGAAACTATCCATGAGCAGTGAGGTTCTTTAAGCCTCTACACCCTCCACGTCACCGACAAGTAGTAGGCAATATTTTCCTGTTGGATACAGTACAAGTGGGCGATGGTGTCCCATTTTATTTATTTATTATTATTATTACTGAAAAAAAGACGGTGTTATTGTTTCAGTAAAAAATCGAGACAGTGCGATTTTGGGGTCTTGGCCTTAAGTCATCCAATACAAGCCACTAAGGAAAATTGAACATTCACAAATATTAGGTTTCAGGAATCCAGAGGTAATATGTTTAAGTAATCGCAAATTTCCGGAGCTTATATTTACGCCTTCATCGATATTAAATTTAAGACATGGAAAACCGAATGAAACAGTCTAACCTCCTGGATGAGAAAAAAAAAACATTCAGCTCGAAATTCCATTTATACTCTATACTAAAAACAAACACCTGGCTTTTTGCACATAGCACGGAATACGCTTTAGGTATAATAGCCAAAAAATGTAGTAACAAAGATATTTGAATATAAAAACAAAGTGTTTGTAATTATAAAAAAGCAGATTCTGCTCCGAATAGCAAGCTTTAAAATGTTTTTAAAGAGGAAAGCATTTTCATTTGAGTCTTTTTCATTCTATTTCATTCGAAACATATAAAAACAGATTCAGTATACATTATATGATTACGATATATTTTTCCTGTTTACATCACAATATACCAACATTACGTTTTGAAATACTTTTTCCCTTCATTGCAAGAATATATCTGCTTTTTTAAAATTCTAACTCTATGGTTTATGCCTAGATTTAGTTACTTACATTCGATATAATTCATTGATTTTCTGCGATAAGTTCTTTGTCGGATTGATTCCAGTTCTGTAATTCTAGGAATTCCTCTGTATACAAACGTTATAGTTTAAAAAGTTTAACTCAAACTCATGCCATTCTTAGGTAGAAAGTAATTTTTCTGACAAAGCTGTTTTCATTTATCTGTTAAAGGGAAGTGTATCTCTTGTCAAATCTTTTAAAATGTCATCCTTGTTTACAATTATTGAAATTTCTGTCTGAATTCTGAGACGAAATCTATGAAATATTTAAATTGTATTCTCATTGGTGCTGTTTTTATTTCTCTTTCTAATTACTTAAAATGCTTCATTTGAAGATCTTGGAAGAATTCCAACTAAATAAAAGCCAATGAAGTTGGTAACCAAACACTGTGAGAAAGAAAACTAAATAAAAAACTACTCTGACAAAAAAAAAATTGCTGATTTGAAACACATTATATTTTACACGATTTTCTGTACCATATTTTCATGCGAAAACTTCTATCGTTTTTAATTATTTCACCCAAATCAAGGCAATAAAGCCAGTACGACGCAAGGGGATGACTGCGTATGAGATAATATGTGAGGAAAAATGTTATTGTGGAGGAAGTATAATAAAAGGGCAGGAATGAAGAATACAACAGTTAATGATTGATATTGCATTTAAATACTTTAAACCTGATTGGAAAGCAAAAAGCCACAAGAAATTTCTTCAAGGGTAAAGTTCGAGAGAAGAAACTGCTCCCATAGAACTTACGGTTGCATCTAGCCGATTTGACTGTAAGTTGTTAAGATCTTGCCGACAATTATTAACACTTTTAAATCGACTGCAAATTTAATGTCATAGAAATGCAATCGACATAAAAGACACTCAGAGTAAACTTTGCATAACTTAAATAAATTTGCTTGTCGAGAGTGGACACTGAAAAGGCTGAAAGTTTAGAAAAAGTGATAACTTGTTCGCATAATATTTTCTTATAATATTTTACATCGCTGCACAAAAACTTTTGTTTCGGAAGTATAATGTTCCTTCATTAGGCGATGATAGATAAACTAAGTTAGATAACTTAGTAACTTGATTAAGTAATGCATCATCGCCTGAGACATGAAAATTTTTGTGCAACGATGTAAAATATTATAGTAAAAATATGATAATAATAATTTGCTCTATTTTTTTGTAAAAACATACAGCAGTCACACCCGCATTTACTACCTTTCTCAACATGAGAAATTAGCGATTATAACATTTCCACATGCCATAAACATTTTAAATCAGAGATCGGGAATATTAATCCCTTTCCTTCATATTAAAAAAAACATTAAGTGAATATGAGGCCGAATAAAAATGTATTTTAACACCTCTCTGTTAAATTTACAATACGTTTGCTTCCCCCAATCCTGCACTATATTTAAAAGACACCCTTCCTAAAATTTGTTGTGTAATATATATATATATATATATATATATATATATATATATATATATATATATATATACACTTTGGATGGTCCTGCACGAAACCTTCACCACTATAATCGAATCTCATGTGCCGGTGTCGGGCTGTCAGTTTCCTGGAAACTGATCGGCTTGACCCTCATACGTCGAATCTCTACGGGAGAGTCGACTATATATATATATATATATATATATATATATATATATATATATATATATATATAAGTATATTAAGAAAGAAAAAAAAAAATATGGAGTTAGAATCTACAGTTCTTAGCATTTTCTTCTTTAAAAAAGTGTTCAATACAACATAGAGCAAGATGTTATTAAACTATTTTTCATTATAATAGATTACAATAAATCATTTTATATCGCTGCACAAAACTTTCATGTATTGGAACTATAATAGTTCCTGTTTGGGTGATGGTAGATAACATGTAAGAAGAGAAATGTTTATAGTTCAGAAACATGAAGGTTTTGGGCAGAGATGTAAAACTTTTATTGTAATCTTTTATAATAAAAATATTTTAATAATAATAATGATAAAATAATAATAATAATAATAATAATAATAATATATATATATATATATATATATATATATATATATATATATATATATATTATAAATTAATTGATTTAAAATATTGTTTTTTTTCGCTACACAGTTCTAACCATGTCTCAAAAATGGAAGCTAAAAGCTTCCAATTTAATTTTGCAATTAAATTAAAGACATTAGTTCCATTTCATCCCCAAGCGAATTTTGGAGTAACTTATTCTCCAAAATTCTCTGTAGAACTCTGTAGCGAAAAAATTTTTGAATCAATTAATTTATAATAATAATGCTCTGTAAATTTACATTGAGCACTATTTTGTAAAAATAAAAATATCTATAGAAGACCGGATTACATATCTTACTTTATATATATATATATATATATATATATATATATATATATATATATATATATATATATGTGTGTGTGTGTGTGTGTGTGTACTTGGGTTGGTCATGATGTTTTCTATAGGGTTTTGTTCTTGGCTGATGGGTAGCAATGCAAATAATTTTGGCTAAAATCAAAGCAACTACCAAATAATTAAAACATTTTTTTTCTAATTAAAAATGACAAACACTCTAATGTAAGTTTAGTTCCTCATAGTTTAAGACATTGCATAGTTGATGAAATGAAAACAATTACAGATATTTATTGTCTAAAACAGTTTTCGAGAAAAAACACGGTGTAGGTCTTTCAAAATTAATTTCTCATTAGAAATCAAATTCATTTTTATCTTTAAAAGACATCCGTTATTTTTTTTTTGTTTTGTTTTCATTCATAATTTAGAATAGAAATCTATCTGTCAGATTTCTTTATCTGCTTTTTTCTTACATTTTGGATGTTTCAAGGTTTCTTTTATATAAGAGAAGCAATTTAAAGGCATTACCATTTTTCTTAATGCCATAGTTCCATTAACTGATATATAAGCGCTGAACAATAATCTAATTGGCTCAGTATGGTTGATTTGAGCGGACTCTGGAACATTGGCAGTTCAGTGTTTATTTGTGCTTCCATTTTATCTCCTTAAAACAGAGCTTCCCAATTAGGTTGGTTGCAACAGTTTAATCTAATCAATTAATTACTCGCTCATTCTATAATTATTAAATTCATTATTCATTACAATTCTTCACATACATTTTGAACTATATATTTGTCGCTAGTAAACGTTAGACAAAATATTTTTAAAAGTGTATCCCCAATTCAAAATTTAGTGTCTTTTTTCTTTTCCCTTTACTACTTCCCCCAGTCCATGTTCTGTGATCCACTTGCTTAAGTTCGCTAGGTATGTCATGCGTTGCTTTTTGTCAATCTTCCCCGCTATTCTACCTATGAGTATCAGATTCTCCAAGCCATCCTTTCTCATTACGTGTCCCAGAAATTTCATCTGCTTTCTACTGATGTTATCTATAAGCTTCATCCTAATACCCTACCTCCACTGCAAAAACCTCATCGTCGCTGTGAATAAAATTACCATATGGACCACGGATTGAATCTTATTTAATCATTCTAATAGAAACATCTATCTGTCTTCCCAATTTTGTTTCGGCAATTGATTTCACAGAACGCTTCCCAGCATAATTGTTGCACATTACTGACTTAGTAATTTCAGTTATTTACTAGGTACCTATGGTTTCGTGCCATGAAAACCTAAGCTTTCTCTTATCCCAGGGAAGTGATTTGGTAGTTTTGAAATGCATCAATTTCATGCAGCACCAAATAATGGTTTGGCAAAAAATTATTCTTTTACCTTTCATCGTTTGATTTAAATTTTAATATTACAAATTTTCCATGATTTCTCTCGAACGGTCATATCTATTCGAAGCGTATCATAACGCAAAAAATGACGTCATATGTTATAAAATGGACGAAGTTCGACAATTATTTTAATATATTTATAATTTACTTGTTATTTTTATAGATACAAATATTTAGGTAAATGATCTGTTTATAATAAACAGTAGTAAGAACATTTACCGGTCTGAATGTCCGAGAAATTTCATAGTATCATACTATTACATAATAAATATATTTAAAAAATGTCCAATTCATTATATATGACGTCATTTTTTTACGTTAAGATACGCTTCGAGCACAGATTAGCGTTCTAGAGAAATCATGGGAAATTTGTAGTTTAAACGCAGTAATTCGATCTTGCTAACCAGACGTTTCCTCTGTAGGTAAATGGTATAGCTCGGCATGATACACGCACGCACACACACACACACACACACACACACACACACACACACAGATACATATATATATATATATATATATATATTGATTCTCACCAGTCGAAGTGGAGCTTAAATGCACTGAAACGAAGTTGCATCTTTGTAGTGAGTAAATTGTTTTTGTCTATATGAAAAAATATATATATATATACACACACACACACACACACACACACACACATATATATATATATATATATATATATATATATATATATATATAATGGATTACATTCACTTACGTTCTAATCCCCTTGGGAAAAGTATGAATCCTCTTCTTCTCACTCCAGCTAGGGGTAAAATAGCAGGACAGACTGGGTTCTATAGCCTTGGATGGCAACTGGGTCTAGAAGAAGGACAACTCTGAATTCAAAACCTGCGGCGGGTCGTTTGGCAACCTTGTGGCACTCGATGCACCAGGTCTCTGTATTCGTCCCTTCAAAAAGTGTGGACGGTCCTGCACGCGGCCTTCACCACTATAATCAAATCTCATGTGTCGTTGTCGGGCTGTCGGTTTCCTGGAAACTGATCTGCTTGACCCTCATACGTCGAATTGGATGGGAGAGTCGACTATATATATATATATATATATATATATATATATATATATATATATACTTAATGGACGAGTGACTGTTAGAAATACTGATTGCTAAAAAAAAAAACAACCACCATCAAAAGAACAAATATCTGCAAAATTCCATACGAGTCAACAACGAACAACACAGTGACTTTCTCGCAGAGCTGGTGTTTCTAGTACGGGGACAATAAGGTACTACATAGCATATGTTACTGTGCCTTTGTTTATATTCATATTTTGTGTAAATCCATGTTGTTTCAGGTAATTTTAATGCAATTATCCAAAATAATGGTGAATCACACAAACAATACCAGTGACAGTGTCACGATGGGTGTTGGACTACTGGACTAAAAGCCCGCTTCAAATACTTGGGGACAGCCCTGTCAAAGAATGGCAACGAAGAAATGTGTACACCTGCTACAGCAGCCATAGCCCCACTTGAAAGGATATGGACGAACAACATTCGCTTCCAAACCAACTCTCTGGTTTATTTCCCTCCCACTCTATGGGCGTGATTCTTGGACACTCCTTGTAGAAACAGGATAAAACAGTTCAAGAGGTCGACAACAAATCTGAGAGGAAACCCCTCCGTATCACATACTGGGAGCACAAATTCAATGACTATGTATAGAGCAAGGTCAAAAGACTTGTGGGCCGTTCTGAATCGCTTCTCCCCACTATTAAGCGTCGGAAGAGGGCATGGTATGGCCACACTCTACGGCATAATAACCACTGCAAAAGCATCATGCAAATGCATGCACCCAGCTACTGAGGGTGGGCACAAGCTGTGGCAGAAACGCAAGAGCTGTTCAAATTGCATCAAAGAGTGAACGGACATGACATTACCGGAACACATAAGAGCCACCGACAGCATATCATAATGAACGAGATTTTCTATTTCTTCTTCAATTAGATACCCCCGATGATTGAATCAGGCTAAGGACTGATGATGATGATCATCATAATGGAAGCAATCGAAAAAGATAATGTTAATTTTCTGAAAATCATTTGAAGACGGGAGATAAGACTTTACTAATGAAACTATCGATATATTAGTTATAGAATACGCTTATTTAAAAAAAAAATAATTTTACCCTAACCAAGGCGATTAAACCACGAAGACTTAAGGGATTCATGAGTGTACCCTAAGAAAAATCATTACTAATGAGAGGGGACAAAAAACAACAGGTATTCAGGAGACAGAAAATAAGGATTTATCTTGCATATACATTATTGAGGATCAAAGTTGATTGGAAGGCAAAACGTCACAAGCGAGAAACTCGTGGTTACATCAGGCAATGCCTGCTGTAAAATGATGAGACGCAGCTGTTAACCTTGTACAGCACTTCAGTTCGTAAAGTCGAGGAATCAAAGACAAGGTTAGCAGAAAAATTACGATGAAAATATTTATAAACACGGCATTGGGAAAGTGATTTTTTGAAATTCTTCCTTAGCTAATTTCTTTCGTATCATCTACTATATTATGCACGGAACGCGATGTAAAACAATCAGAATAAGAATTATTTAATCTGATTTCAATTATAGTAAAGCTTTCAATCAAGACCAAACGGAATTTGACCTAGTTCTAACAGGTCAGTATATATATATATATATATATATATATATATATATATATATATATATATATATATATATATATATATATATATATATAAATGAAATATCTCTTAATACCTGAAAATTAGATGTAGACTCATTTCAGATCATGCCCTGGATTTGCTTGATCCACGGTAAACGGCTGCACACTACACGAACATCTATTGAGTCTCAACTTCACTGAAGATCTCAGATGAAACATAGGTACAATTCTTTGGTAATTATTTTGGTCGGCTTTTTTTGTTGATCTAGCAAGTTCGCCTTGCATGAACCAGATTAGATATAAAAGGGTTATTGCTGCATTATTTGTGCTGGAGAAGATCATTCGTCACTTTCCGGTTTTAAAAGACTTCAAAATCGTTTACGCCGTTTGTCTGTTTATGTTTGTGTGTGTGTTGAGGGTAGACATGTTATTTCTTCTTTCATATTTTTCATGTACACAATGTTGTTACTATATCCCTACTCTATCGCTATTCCACGCTATTACCAGTTCATGCAACAACCACGGACTCGAATCATTATTTCCTTCGTGTTTTCCTACCAGCAATATATTTTTACATTTTCTGGGAGAGGTCAACAGTCTGAGAAAACCCTCGGTCACGATGACTTATGAATTCTTCTTAGCACAATCATCGACGGTCTACCGAATTTCATTCACAAGGTACCACTTGCGTGATATGGTTTTCAGGTATTTTACAAAGGTGCCGTACGCTGGGATCCAGGCCGATAGCATCAATAAGTCATCTTACTAACAAATGGCCAGGGTAAGTATCGAACCTAGGTCTCATGGGCAGATAGCGAACATTCCACACACTCAGCCATGTGGCCATATTATGAATATTTTAACGGTAAATTTTACCTTAAGTAGCTAATGGGCCTGGTATTTTTTAAAAATTCTAATATTTCAAATTGTGTTATTTCAATGTCATATAAATATCCTGTAATTATTTTAAACTGTTTCGCCAGTACTTTTATCACGGAGACATGAATTTAACGTATTTTGACTCCATTATAATATATCCTTGCAAAGTATTTCTAAATTTACTGCCAGGGAAAGAGATCAATAAGTTACATACATTCGCCCAATCCAATCAAAATCAGTGGATTTGCAGAAGATTTGTTTGTATGATATTGATTCACAGAACGAAATCCTGATATCGTGTCTGTGGGCTGGCATTAATTTATGATGTCATTAAGATTACAGACTATTTAGAAATAAGCCATCATAGAATATTCGCTAAGCTAACGTTATACTGCGATAATTCGATGGTAGATTGACCTAGCTTACTTCACTTCGTGCAAGAATTTTGATCGTATCATTGCGTGCAAGCAGACTCAAGCAGACTCAAGCAGTTGTCCACCAGTAATAGCCTCGTTGCTCGTATTACTGGGTGCCAACGATCACCAATCCGTAGATCCCCTTTCTTATCAAATGGCGTAAAAAAATACTAGTAAAGGATCAATGTATTCGTCGGCTTGAAGGAAAAATGGATCTCAAATAAATAATAAAATATTTCAGGCATGTAGGACGAAGTGGAATATTTTTAAAAAATCGTCCTAGATTTAGCATGTTGGAAAAATTCAGTTAGGCAGCTTTTAGAACTATCTACAGACGTAAGTAATTGAGATATCTCTTATGGCATATCTTGCTTATATTTTGCAAATTGGTTGTTCTTTTATTTGTTGTATTCAATGACATGAATTAAGGACTGGGATCACATAGAAAATAAAAGATGTGAAATTCCAAATAATCGAATCTTTAAAATCGGAAAACAAAATATTTCAAACTCAAAAATTAGCGTCCTGGGTCAGACGATATAACTACATCCCAGAGCAAGACAACTGATCAGGAGGATTTGAGGAGTGTGGAATCACCTCTTAATTGTTGCTGTTCCCAGATCAACCATGACCCTGTCTGGTAGCATCTGTTCGGGTCCCAGCTATGGGAAAATAGTTTTTAATAGGTTTTAATACCATAAATATTTTGTAAAAAAAATATTACCAGCAGTACATTTTTGAAAAAAATTTTAACAGCAATACATTTAGGGAAAAAAAAATTACCAGCTATAAATTTTTCAAAAAAATATTACCAGCGATAAATTTTTGAAGAAAAATATTACCAGAAATAGATTTGAAGGAAACAAATATTACCAGCAATATATATTTTTTTAAAAATTGTCGGTATTAAATAACCAACGCCTTTATCCACTGTGCCATGTATCCTTAAATTTAGACCCAGTGACAGGACCCAAAGAATTGTGAGTTCAATACCTGGTTAAAGCAGTGGAGAACTTAGATAGGTAAATTAACAGGAGATAACTGATAACTGCCATCCATTAGACATGTCACGTGGAACTAGAACAATCTCTCCCTAGCAACCGAAATAAATGGTTCACTTCGACATTCCAACCACCTGAAGAAGGCCATAGCGTTCATCGGCCGAAATGTTATGATAAATATGGCAACAAAGATCAGGACAATAGTTCGAATAATGTAAATTGTAAAAATAAGAACTATACGAGATGTTCCTGGACATGGGCAGTGGAACGGGAACAATCTGCCTCTGTCGATTAAATAATGGGTTCGACTCAAAATTCGCTGTAGGTTAACGGTCTCGACATTTATCTGATGAAGGCCAGAAAGCATAACAGCCGAAACACTGTGATTTAAAAAAAAGAAAGAGGAGAAGAGTCAGCATGTAAATAGCCTAAATAATTAACCCAATACTTTTTAACGGATATTTTCGTAGCTTAAAACGCCATCGGTCTCAGGTGAAGTTAGTTCTGTTTGTAAGGAAAAGGTGTCAGCACTTTAAATTGGTTTAATTTTTGGATTATTTAAAAAAACAAAACAAACAATAATGCTTATAGTAGAAGCCAGGATTTTATAAGCACACGTGTTGTACATTAGTGGGGAATTTCTCTTAATAAAGCAAACTATTTTCAAGAAGATTCGTTGGCGCAAGAGCTTTATCAATATTCCAAAAATATGTATGTCGAAATCTTAGCCGGTTCGGAATAAAAATTCAGAGTTAAGAGATAAGACAGTGTTGAATTGGTCTGGGGTCATATTGATTGACCACGAGCGAAGGAAAAATAGGTTTTTCTGATCGAAAATAATTTTGGACAGTTACGGTTTAGGCAGTAGACGGTTCTGAAATGATACGCTTTAACATCTTCGTTGGAAATGGAGTTATACTTGAAGAAGTAGATTATTTGTCAACATGTTTGAGTTGATTAACGAGTCTTGCCGTGGCAAAGCGAGAAATATGATCAGAAAATGGTGGCGATAATAGTCATCATAAAATAATCCGTGATGGTATCCAGCTATTCGCCGTCTGGTGGTGAAAATATTTATCTTTGCCGTCATCAAGGAAGACACACGTGGTGTCCTGAAAATGTATTTGAGAATGTTATCCCTGGTGCTGTCACCTACGCTGAGTACGCCAGTACTACGCTACTTACAACCACATTAAAACACAAAAGGCTAAGTAATAGACCATAACTAAATTGGTTTAAAATACTAACAATTAGGCGTCATGGGTATGACGATAAACTACATTCGACAGAAAGGCCTCTGATTGGAAGGTTTTGAAGAGCGTGTAACCATCTTTTAATTGATGTTGTTCACATGTCTAATCTGGACAGGAGTGGTAGCACCTGTTAGGGTCCCAGTTATGGGAAAATAGTTAACCCCCAAACTGGAGTCAAAACACTATGAAAGTATAAAAATAAATTTTTATAGTAAATAGACCAGTAATATATTTTCCTGGTTTAAAAACTTACAAGAAGTAGATTTTTTAAAAAAAGTACTAATGTTCCCAAGAAAATTAAATTTCGCAATTAAGTGACCCATTAGATGTTGATATACCGCTAAAGAGACTAACTACTAAACAAAGTAAAATTTAGAAAAAATAATCAATTAAAAAAAATTAATAAAATAAGCAACCTAAATGACGGGGCTATTATCTCTCACCTTATGACTCTATACCCAGAGACAAAATGTCTCAAGACTTTCGCTAACCTATAGGCATTTTCCTTGGAAAATGTTTTGGCTAGCTACATGCCTTGGTTTCAAGAATTCAGCCATTTAAAGCTAAGAAACTTTATGTCAACTTATCATCATACCCTTTGTATTCCAAAGATAAAAATGAAATTCTATTCGACTTGATTCATGCCAATAGCCGCTAAATTGTTGAATGGACTCCGAGTATGATGCTTCAACAATCATTATAATTTTTCTTCTTCAAACCTCGGGGCAAGCGGCATCGATCCTACATGTCGTCGTAATATGCAATTCCTACTCCCATAAATAACCTCATTTCATAACCTTCAATCAGATAGGGCTCTCGGATCTTGTATTGAGTAATTCGTTATCTATCCTGCGTATCGTATCTTCGTAATTGCAAATCTTTCCTCTACAAAAATAACCTCATTGGGCGACCCTCAATTCTATCGGGCTATTTAGCCTTGTATTAGGTAAACCGTTATCTAAACTACATATCGTCGTAATTGCAATTATTTCCTCTACAAAAACAACCTCATTTATTAAGCCTCAACCTCATCGGTCTCTCTGGCCTTGTACTGGGCAATCAAGTATTTAAAAATAAAATAAATAAATAACCAAAAAATGAATCCATAACCAAATAACTAGGAATGTCTAATTTTTCCCTAACCTAACTTTTCACTCGCCATAAACTCCCGGTGGCCTAAATATAGAACTCTCATATAGTAGTAGCCATTGTTTGAGGATTGTATGACGCGTGATGTTGCTAGTTGCATCGCAATGGTGATTTATATGTCTATTTTGCCTAAACCCTTTAACTATGATTGATATTGGGTACTTTTCCCAATAAATATAGCAAATTTTAAGCGAAATAATTGCATATTAAGGCTGGCTGCTCGTTTCCGTGTACACCCGACCGCTATGGTGGCTAGCCAATCAGTGTTTTTGACGTCTACCCAAGCATATGTGTGTTTCTTCAACATAGAGTCAATTTACTTTTTTTTTATGAAAGTATGGCGAGCAAACCTTTGTTACAATTTGTGAGTGAATATATATCATCTCTCGTTGGGCACCTCGAGGTGGTGTAATGGTTCGCAGGCTTTTCTCACTAGAACAATTACGATTGAATAGCGAGTTCGATCCTCACTGCGTGCCCTATAATTTTGGCCTTGTGCCACATCTGAGCTACGTTTGGAAAATCTCTATACATCATTTGTTGTTATCAGTAGATGAACTATGCCAATAGGTTATAAACCTCGGTCAAGATGACTTATGTCTTCGTGCTAGCTTTATTTATAGTTTCTGAACCGTTTCGTTCATCCATTTCTGTTGCAAATCTCAGGGCCAACTCATAGTATGGATTTCAGGTGCTTCATACCGGTCCCATGTTATGAAACTTTCAAGCAGTCGCCTCTTTGACCAATCAGTAATCGACACTAAACAAAGAGAGAATAATTGATAGATAAATTCATAATTGTATTTCCTAGGACACTTAATAAAAATAACCAAATACCAAAAAAGATAAAATAAATAAAACAAAGCTTAATAGGTCAGACAGTATTTAAAAAACGAGAAGAGACTAAGCATAAACTACAAGAAGAAAGAATGCATGGTCACCCGTTAAAGAATGAGCAGGAAATACGATTTGCAGTTCGGAGACACTAAAACAGGTTCGGAAATTTAAATATCTGAGACGTGTTCTAACAGAGGACGGTAAATGTGACAATGTCATCCGTAGACGTACTGGAATGGCCAAGGACGGGTTCTAAAAGCTGGGGAGAGTTTTGCCTGATAGGAGGGTTTCTTTGGTAACAAAGAAAAGAGTACTGAGCTGTGACGTGACATCTGTCCTCCTTTACGGCAGCGAATGTTGGACGGTCTCCTCAAAGATGAAGAAGAGACTCGAGGCAACGTAGATGTGGTTCTACAAAATGATGCTGAGGATGTAATAGATCGAGCGTGTGAGCAACGATGAGGTCTCGGAGATGTTTCAAACAAAGAGGAGGCTTATATTTAACATCAGAAAGAGGCAGCTGAATTTTCTGCGACACTAAATGAGAAAGGAGGGCCTAGAGAATGTGATACTCACAGGTCGAAAAGAGGGAAAGAGAGACAAGAGAGAGCAATGTATAACATACCTGGTGGGCTTAAGCAAGTGGATGATAGAACGTGTTCTGGGGGAGTTGGCAGAGGGACGAGACTTATTGAGAGATAAAAGGGATAAGGAGAAGTGGAGAGCCATGATCGCTTATGCCCTGAAAGGACGCGCTACTTAAAAAGACAATAAAGAAAGAACCTATGAATATGCTTAGACAGATAATATGTGATGGATTTATAAATCTATGAAGTAGATGTTGGAGATATGCAATCTAAGTCTCCTGAAAACTATCTTAGAAACGTACAAAGATTAAAGTAGCCATACTACAGAAAACACCAAGATAAAGAAAGGGAACGATATTTATCAGAGATGAGTCCAAGACAAAATATATCGGAAAATAATTAATGAACGGTTACATAAACAGAGGGTGAGAGTAGAGTTATATAGAGGTTAATATGTTTAAGCGATGTCTATTGAAATGCATCTGAAAAGTAAATTAGAGGGAGATATTGTACACATTTCATCGCAGCCAAAGGTAATTGCCTCGGAATACCAAACTGATAATGCTGACTGTACTTTAAAAAAATATTTAGACGCTGAAAAGTTATCCAACAGTCTAATTCTCTTTCCTTTGTATTTTTTAGTTAACGTGCAAATAAAAAAAAGAAATAATACATTCGTAAAATACTATAATTCTATTTTAATCTATGTGAAAGAAATGAGGAAAGCAACTTAAAATGATGACGTCACAGATATTACTCAGCCGATGATTATTATAGCTTGCTTGCATTAGCAAAATATCCAAAACTCTTGAAATCCTCAGCACCAGTACACAGAGGAGACCCATATTGCGCATAATTCCCTTCAAGCTTCTCCTCGGCATTTTCTCATAAAAAATTAAGGGACAACTTAATAAAAGCAATAATCACGATAACGTTGTTTCAATGGAAAAGTTTAAAATTAAATATGACGGTCGTTTGCTGTGAGCCCAGCCTTCATTCTTTATATATTTCTCATGTCACCTCATAAAATTAATGCAAGGACTAGAGGCAATGAATCTGAGATTGCTACTTTATTAAAAACTAAAGAAAAAGAAGCAAGCTTACACATTCAAAATTCGCTATTATTAAAAACTGCAGGAGATGCCACCATGGACTTTTCCCGATGCCAAATATTCCCTGAGGTTATACTCCGGGACAATAGCGCTAAGTTTTTATTAGTTAAAGAAAATAAAAACTGCGAATCCGATACTGAGTTTATTTTAATGCCGTTTTAGGAAACTATTCAGTCTTTTTTTCCTGTTTATTTTCCAGAAGATATTTAATAAAATAAAAAAGAAAGAATGAACTGACGTCATTATAATCAATAGCAGCAGTATCAACACTAGCCTTAACAACGATCAACAGCATCCTTCATTTAAACGATGACTTGATTCCGATCACAAAATCAGTACCATTTAGCTAAAGAAAATTCCCTTGTACTAAGTGCATGGCAAGCAACGATAATATCTACATAGACAAGTATAAAGGGATCCCTATTTCGAATAAGAAACTTAGTTTAACTATGCAAGCAATTACGTATATTTGACACAAATTTTATGAACAGCAAATAAACCGTGTAGACAAAAATAGCCACAAATAAACTGAATTATGTCCAGAAGAATAAAAAAAGGACATAAGATAAGGATGTGTCTCCTCCTAAGATCATTTCAACCCCTAGAGCAAGGAAATCTCAAGAAGACAAGAATTCCTACATGTATTCATTAATGGCGGACATAACATCATGGAAATGATACCGTCTTGTTGGCTGATACACAAAGAAAACTGCAGAAAAATCCAAGACATGATCGTAAAAGAAAATCGTGAAGAATAGACTAACCAACATTTGGAATAAAAGGGGATTCAACAAAAAGGACAACGCAAGAATGGAACTGTGAATTGGGGATGTCTCAAATGTGACACGGAAATCCGAAGGCACATTGGAATAGAAATGGTTGACATTCAAATGTTGATCAACGTATTTAGAAACAGGAAAAGTTAATTAGAAATAAAGAAAAGAGTTCAATATCAATCCTTGTATAAAACAGTGAATGCTTGAAATCTCCACACATAGAAAAAGGAGACAAGGCAACAGAGATATATTTCTACAGGAGGAAGCTCAGAATACAATAGACGGACCATGTGAGTAATGAGGAAGTTTGAATAGAAATGGCAGCAAAAAGCGTACTTAATCAAAACGTGGGAATTCAAATATAAAGGGCACAAATGAGGAAATAAGGCTTGTAAATTTTGATACACACGGAAAACATTGAAGGCAAGATGGACAGAGGAAATTTGTAGAGATCAATGGTCACACAAGTTCTTAAATGAAACGGTACAGAACTTCGTGTCGTATCGGCAATAATATTTGGTAAGATATTTGACCGAGAACCCTTCAAATTAGGAAAAAATATTTTATATTTATCCTAATTCAAAAAAGATAATAACGAAATTATTTTATATAAGTTTTATATAAAACAAAAACTAAAAGAAAAAAAAAACTTGTTGGCCATGTATGTCAAGTAATAGGTTTTAAAACCATGATTCGGATGTATCTTTCATCATGACGCATGCAGATAAATTATAGATTTTTGTTGTTAAACAGCTGTAGTATTTCATGTTGCGTGGTGGTGTCACAAATAGCGATTCGCAATGAAAACTCGGTGAGCTGAGTTCGAATTCCGTTCAAATACGATGCATCCATTTACGCGCAAATGAACAAGGGAAAGTCCAGCTCTTCTCCTCTAGCACTGTCTACTTGCTAGGACAGACTGAATCATATAACCTTAGTTGGCAGTCAGTCTATGAGAAAGAAAAACTGGAATCAAACCATCTTGAAGATGGTTGGGCTAAAACAAGGCAGAGAGTTCAACCGATCAGCCGGCCAAGACTTGAGCGACTGACTGACAGGGAGTTCCACTGACGGGAAGTGCGAGAAAAGAAGCTGTTTGAGTAGAAGAGACGGCTACATTTAACCGTTTCGACAGTGAAAAGCAGGGTCCGAGATGTCAGCCTAGTAGCTTAAATTCATGCAGTTTGAGAACGAGAGAAAGCAACTCGTTGGAGTAGTTGCCATGAAAATACTTGTAGAAAAGACAGAGAATGTCTGTGAGAGATCGACTGTAGACTGGATGCCAGACTAGCACCTATCACATTACATGTCCGTCTCTGGATTTTATCGAGGACCTCGTGATAAACAGTCGAGGCACCAGACTATATATGGCTGTAGTATTCAGTACAAGGGCGAATGGTAGATTTGAAGCATGGGCTCAGACGAGAAAAAAACCTTCTGGCGCGACATAGAGGGACAACTTTCCTTGTAGCAGATGAAGCTATTGATTCAATGTAGTTGTTCTATCTCAGGTCAGTGGAAAGCTTGAGAGCAAGCAGGAGCAGAGAAATGCACTCGTGGAGTTGAACATTAACCATTTTGCTAGGAGGCAGGGAGGGTTCTCTATGATGGGTAAATGAGAGCAGTTTCGTTTTGGAGGCATTAAAGCCATTTCCTACACTTGTCAACCACAAATTAGAGGTAGGCAATCAATCCTTGGACTTTCTTACAGAGGATTTATAGAGTAATTGGACTTAATTGTTATTTACGAATGCCAAGTCGGAAAGTCTTACATCATTAATATCAGCATTTTTTTTAATTTTCTGAATTTTTAAAGGTTTTTTAAAAAAACATTTATTCAAAATCTTATGTGTAAGGAATATATCGGAATTACATGCACAAACAGGGGGGATAATAATAATTTATCATCAATGAATAATAGACCGTTATAATGCGTAAATTTCTTCTTCAATTAGAAGGGTATATATACGTTTATCCTTTATTTAGAAGAAATACGTTTTGTAAAATAAAATCTGTTTTCGTTTAAAGACCAGTTTTTTATAGATAACTATCTAAGATTCTGTGATCTATTTTACACTATATCGATATTAAGCTATTCATAATATCGATATAGTATAAAATAGACCCCCGAATTTTGCTAAGGTATCTGTAAATTCAGGGATCTATTTGGAAAGTAAATGAAAATAATATTATTAGATCATTCTCTACAAGGACAGCGGTAGCATAAAATACGAAAATCTACACAGAATTTATTCATATGCTGATGCATCATGTAAGAAAATCTGACAACTTACGACTACTAAGACAATGTAAATAAAACTCAATGAATTAATTAATGCTAATGACAATGCTTCATTTAAAAATACATCGGTTAACTTAAAAATATTACGTCTACTCCATATTCTCCCTGTAAAAAGAAAAACAATATGGCGCAAAATAAAAAAAAAAGAAAATGCCAGGTACCAAGGGGTTTAATCATTTGACTAAAAATAAGTACCGTCTGTTGATGACCGTTAATAGTATATTTTAATTCACAAAGTGCAATCCCTGCCAGACCGACTACCCAAAATATAATTGAATAGTTCGGCCTGCAGTAATTTATTTAAATGTTCAATTAATGTCGCCTATTTGATGTCTGTTGAATAGAAAGCGGCTTGCTATAGGAAAAGACAATGGGAATGTATTTAATCGTTACTTTGAGAATAAATTTAGACAACAAACATTGCTGTTTTAACTCGTATTAAAAAAAAAGAGACAAATACGCCTTTATTAATTTCTACGTAACATTCTATTTTTTAGACATTATATATGACATTGAATGCAGGACAATCTCTTCAGAGATGAAGAAGATTCGGTGCTACTTTGGTTTGTTATCTACAAAGAAGAATTTGTGCTTGTTATCTACAATGAAAATATATCTACACCGTACAGGTTATATTTGGTATGATATCTACATAGGATTGCGATGGATAAATTGTCGTCTATATTACGCAAAGATGAAAATAGCAATGTCTTCTCATTTTAACAGATATATTTACCAAAATGCACAAAAATATCTTGAAATACTAAAGAGTAAATTTATTCAATAAAATCCCCATTGGCTTTAAAACGTCCTCCAGACGAATTCGGAATCTTCTGCAACTCTAACAGATAGTCTCCTTGTTTAAGTTTATGAATGCTGTCATAATCCTTGCCTTCAGTTCATCTTTGGTGTTACAAGGAGTTTTGTTGGAATCTTGCTCAACGGACCCTCACACATAATAATCAAAGGGGTTGCAGTCTGGGGAGTTAGGTGGCAAGATGTAAGGGGTGATGTGGTCGCAGAAATTGTGTGACAGTCATAACAGGATACTCCTGGTTGCGTGGCATGGTACAGAGTCATGTTGTTAGACATAGGGTCTACTAGCATCCATTCTCTTGACTCAGACCAACACTACCTCATCAGGACACCTTGTGTAGCCTTTTCCTTTGAGTCCGAAGTCCTCAACAACAAATTTGGGTATTCTTTCCTTATTAGAATGGCCATAGTGAGTGTTCTGAGCTGACGTAGCTTCGTATTCGCCATTAGACTCATGCAACTCTTTCCGAATCCTCTTCTCTGTCCTCAGATTGACACCAAAACACACTGCAATGTTCGTATTGGAGATTCCGGCACGTTTCCAAATTTCTGTCTGGGGGGGGGATTCCGACATGGTGCTCTTTTTCTCAAAGACAGCACCAAAATGAACCAACCTATACGATGCCGTTGACAAAGTCAAAAACAAACAACTCACGTGCGCCAAATAAATAAAAAAATAAATAAATGACGACAATTTATTAATCGCACCCTGTATAACAATGAAAATATAGTTAAGACTTTTATTAATATTCTAGCGATAAACAGCCTGTACATCGGCTGGAATGTCTATACCGTAGAAATTGTAAAATAGTAAAACATGGTGTTACTTTGGCTTGTTATCTACAAGGAAAATATAAGAAGCCAAAATATCACATATTTTACTATGTAGATATCGTTCCAAAATAAAATTCGTACAGTAAGTCAAAGCAGCACCGAAGAGACTTCATGCAACTGAAACGTTCTTCTACAGAAGGATGCTGAGAATACGGTGAAATGAATAAGTGTGCAATGACGCAATTTAATTAAAAATAGAAACAAAAAATTATATTTTATCTAACAACATAAAGAGACATTTCCCTCCTGCGTATAACAATAAACTACGTCCAACATCAAGACATCTGATCAGGAGGTTTTGAGGAACGTGGAACCACCTCTTAATTACTGGTGTTCGCAGGTACACCCTAACCTGGGTTAGTAGCAGCTATTAGGGTCCCAACTATGGTTAAATAGTTATAACCCCAAACTAGGGTCAAAACACTATGAAACTATAAAAATAGTTTATAATATCAGAAATATTTTCTAAAAAAATTATTACCAGCATTACATTATTACCAGAAATACATTTTTGAAAAAAATATTACCAGCTTTACATTTTGAAAATAAAATAGCAGTAATAAAAATCTTGTTGGCATTAAATAACCCATTGAGGTTGATATGCCGTAAAACAAAAACCAAAAGAGATATTTAAAATTTACGGTACATAATGAGAAAAAGTAATTAGAAACCTTTCTAATCTCAGGATATATTGAAGGCATGGGATCAAAGGAAAAGAGCATAGTAACCTACATAATGAACTTGTGTAAATGTTTGGTTTGGTTTGGTTTGGTTTGTTTTACGGTATATCAACCTCAATTGAATTTTTAATGCCGACAAAATTTTATTGCTGATAATATTTTTTTTTCCAAAAATGTATTGCTGGTAATATTTTTTCTTCAAAAGTCTATTTCTGGTAATTTCAAAATTGTATAGTTGGTAATATTTTTGTTTTTTAAATATTGCTGGTAACAATTTTTTCTTCAAAGGTCTATTTCTGGTAATTTCAAAATTTTATAGTTGGTTATATTTTTGTTTTTTAAATATTGCTGGTAACAATTTTTTCTTTCAAAAATTTATTGCTGGCAATAATTTTTTTACAAAGTATTTCTGGTATTTTTTACATTTTCATAGTGTTTTGACCCCATAGTTGTTTTAACAGTTGCTACAACCCCGGCTCCGGGTGGACTTGGGAACACCAACAATTAAGAGGTGGTTCTACGCGCCTCAACACTTCCTGATCAGAGGCTTTGATGTTGGACGTATTTTTTCATCTTACCCAGAATGCAGATGCCGTTTATGAATGGGTGGATGAACATGGGCTATAAAAATTAGAGTTTACTAAGGTCGACAAAGGACAAAACATTTTGAATTGCAATAATTGCACAGGTCTTGAAAGAGAAAACAGCACATAGAAGAAGAACATTTATCCTATTGGAAGCAGAAATGGTGAAATGGTTTGCTGATATGAAAGCTAGTCACTTGTCGGGATCGTTACATCCACTTTGGCGCAAATATCCTTGAGGGAGGTATTAATTCATCTCTGCTCCGCCCAGCTATGGGATAAATAGTAACACCTGTTTTACTACATAGATATCATTCCGAAATAAAATTCATATGGTGTAGATATTTTTACTTGTAAATAACAAGCAAATGTAGCTTTTATTTAGATACCGGACTTTTGTTTTTGTTTGATATCTGACTACTGTAGCACATTTCCTCTGATCCTGTCTCCTACGTAGCCTAAGTTTTTTCTGTTTTTGTTTGTACATGAAGGGCAAGACCAAATCCACTATGTATGCCACTTAAAATCAACAAGTACGTTATATAAATGAAGATTTAACAATTTCTTTTCTTATCTCAAATTTGAATTCTTTGTTTACATTGAGGAGGTACTGCCTTTCCAATGACATTTTTTTGTCAGGATTACCGTTACATAATGTACAACCGTTACATAAGTCTAAAAAAGCTTACCTGTATTGTTAAGGTTAGCCAAAGGTAAAGTGAGAATATAAGCCTACTAGGTAGGTTACAGTCAGCAAAAATACATTAATCTCAACCTCTTCAACAAAATTACCTGTATACAGTGTGACTCCCTGTTTTCGACTCTTATAATGAAAACGCAAATGGAGAAATGGTTTGCTGCTCGGTAGGCTAAATCAACCAGTCTCTCGTCGAGATCTTTACATCCATTGAGGGACGCACCAATACATCTCTTCTCTGCCCAGCTCTGGGATAAATATTATTAGGTTGGTGCAAAAATAATGACGTAATAATGTCGTTTTTTGACGTATTTTTTAACGTCAAAAAACGACATTATTACGTCATTATTTTTGCACCAACCTAATAACAAAGACTGGCTTCTTCTTCCTGGTTTGGCAACCCTTTTAGAAGAAGACAAATCTGAATTATAAAACCTGTTGGGCATGGGACCAGCAACTCCTTCACATAAAAACTTACTTGCTATGAAAACTAGTGTAAGATAGAGAAACGTGCTGTGGAACCATACTCCGTAAGAATTGCGGGAGAGTTTTTTTTTTTTTAGTACAGATTACGGAGGTATATAATGATTCTGTTCCAGATAATATTTACAGAGGAATGGTAATCGACCATTTCTGCAATATGTTCTGCAAGATAATCTGTTAAAAAAAATAATTAATTAATTATTCATTTAATTCAACGAAGCAAAAGTTTATACATTGTTCTTTACACTATTCAGATTCGGTCTATTGATTTGTCTTTGTTGTTGTTATCAAGACTTTTCGGTCAATGTGCACACTATTCTTCATCAGGTGCATATAGATCCGGCCCAAATAAAGGGATTTCCTGAAGGAACCTTTTATTTAATCTACCTGGATAGAATGTTCCATTCCACTGGCCATGTCTAAGTTTTATTTTGACAACTGCCCAGTTATTGTTCTCGCTGCTTCCACTGACTCCAAGTACACTCTACCCGGCCTATAGATCGAACTCTCAAATGCTTTGTCACCAAATTGACACGAAAAGCCGGGTCAGTGTAGACCTGAGAGTAAAAGCAATTAAGAAGTAATTCTATGCTCCTCAAAACGGTCCGATAAAAAGTGTTCCTGCTGGATGTAGTTTATCGTCATGCCCAGAACGAATATCAATTTAAATAAGGATAACTCCACATCCTACAAATTCAGACAGTAATTGTATATTATTCTCATTTTTCCCAGTTGATGTATGCATATATATCTATTATATAAATATCGTAACAAAAACATGCCTCACCGGCTTTCTACTTAAAACTTGGAAGAAATAATTTTTCTTAGCTCGCCTGATCTACAAATGATCTTCAGATTTCCAAGATAAATTATTTTATTGTGGCGAATATCATGTAACTTTGATTTGACGAATAAGGCAGTCGTGTTGGTACTAATTTTATATGAAGGAAAAACGACTGAATACTAAGGAACTGTATTTTTTCTCTTTTTTTGTATTACTCATATAATTTGTTTTTAAATTTTCTTTTTAGGATTATAAATTAAAATCTGCATTCGTGATAACTGAGTATATAATTAGTTATATTCAAAGTGTTCTGGTGAAGACGATTAACTACATCTGGCATCCTGGATAAGACGATAAACTGCATCCAAAAGCAAGGCCTCTGATCAGGAAGTTTGAGGAGTGTGAAACCACCCCTGAATTGCTGATGTTCCCAGGTCTACCCTGACCCGAGCGGTAGCGCTTGTTAGGATCCCAGCTATGTGAAAATAGATGACCTCCAAGATAGGCTCAAGACATTAAGAAAGTGTAAAAATAGGTTTTAGTACCAGCAATGAATTTTTGAAGATAAAATTATTAACAGCAATATATTATTACCAGTAATACATTTTTGAAAGAAAAATATTATTAGCAATACATTTTTGGAAAAAATATGCATTAGCAACAATTCATTTTTTGAAAAATATATTACCAACAATAAAAATCTTGTCGGCATTCAATAACAAAATTAGGTTGATATACCGTAAAATAAAGTAAACTAAACCAAAACAATTCCATCTTAAAAATTCTTGGAATTTAGTTGATAATATTTTTTTTAGTTCTTCAATTTCGTTCATGACGATGTATACACCTTTGTGCAAATTGATTGAAACAGCCATTTTAGTTTCCTTTCTTTCACCATACATTCAGTTTTAGATCCACTGGAGTGACAGGGTGTATCGGTGTCTATTTTCCTCAGATTAGGTTATTTGCAGTGGTATGCAGTATTATGAATCTATTTTCGGGGTGTATGATGAAATTTTTTTGGCCTTGAAAATTATTGCGTCATTCGTGATTTCATCAGTTTTTGTATCACGCCCAGAAACTATTGTCTTGAATGTCGATTAGTTGTCCTATGACCATTGGCTGCGATGGAGGTTATTCCAAGGTATCGGACGATAATTCTAACGCTGCACGAACACAATAGGATTCATTTCTAGTGAGCCAATCGAAATAATATCGACTGGCCCGGAAACTCCCCTGATTTAAATCCAATCGGAAATCTTTGATCAATCTGCAAGGAAGGAAATCGTGGAATGGACATACGAGGTACTAAATGTGCACTGGGTCAGGTTTCATTGGTCAAATATGAAAAAGTAAATAATAGCGGGTTATTCGTCTTGTTTCAATTAATTTGAACAAGTGTGTAGTTATAGATTATGGAATTATTAACTGTTTCTTGTATCCAGGACACTGAAAATAATGATATTAAGTTTACTAACAGCATTACCCGGCGTTGCCAGGGTTCATTCAAAAAAGCATCACGAATCACATCCAATCTGTAAAGTTAAAATAAAGAAGATTCTTCTTTAGTGCTTCTTAACTATATGACGAAAATTTATAATGACATGAAATAGGAAAATATTTATAACAGGAGAAAGTTGTTTTTATACAGAAACACAGAAGATACAAAAATGTGTCAGTAAATGAAGAGTACATTAATCGCAATCGATCTTCAAAAATTGTTGAGGAGAAATGCTTTGTTGACAGCTTTTGCTTAAACTACATCGAATGAACAATATGCATTGGAAGGAAAAGAAATTCAACAAAGATTTCTCCTAGCAGCCGTGCCAAGGCTGAAAACCAACGTTCACAAAGACTATATAAAATTATTCTTTGCTCCTCAGTTTCGACAGCTCGAGTATCAGGGGTTCTGGAAGCGTTCCTTCCTCGTCTAGTTAACCGTTGTTCATTAGTTTCGGCTGACCTTGCATTAGCTGTATGAATAGCATTTTGTGTCAGTCTAATTTGAGTTTCTTGTTGCGAAGCGTTTCTTCTCCATGTTTTCATGCATTTAGCTGCTGTAGTAGAACGTCCAAGCGAAGGATTTCACTTTTTTGGCATTACTGTCAGGCTGTAGTTGGATGGATTTGACTAAGCTTTTTGAATAACAATGAAGTAATCAATTAAAAAGCAAGAATATTATACACATTAATGGAAATATAGCCACAATAAATTAAATGCAAGTTCATAAGGGAGACGACGGGAACGTGGTAAACAACTATAAGCAAGCTCGTAAAGTTAGGATTTATCTACAAATATACTCCCAAAAAACCTTCGAGTGATAAAAGAAAAATTAACGTGCAGCTAGAAATCTACTCACTATTAACGTTAAAACTTACACACTAAGTTTAGCATAATTATGAATGAATCAAAAGAGGGTCTTTACATTATTATAAGTGCATTTTTCAGAATAAAACTCTCAAAATTTGAGGGCTCAAGTTTCCAAATATATGAGTTAGTAAGCATTATTTAAACGCTGATAAGAAGATGATAAATACATAATAAAAATGGCATTTACGCTTAAACTTTTTTAATAATATGATTTTCACAAATTTAAATTTAAAGTATCAAAAATTCAAAATACACATGCATGAAGACAGCCTACCTTTTTACTGGATGACAACTTTGATGCGAATGAGATTTTTTTGCATTTATTTCATCACATAGCAATAATGAACACTACACGTGAAGCATAATCGATAGTACGCACTGCATAACTCGATCGATCATTGCACGTGGAGCAAAATCAATTGTACACACTACACATCTCGATCGATCTCGCACACGCGTCTTATACCTACGTGCACTTCTCTCATCGGTGCACCTTTCGTTTGCACTTATTCTTTTTTTCTTAAGGAAGGATATCATTTTTGCCGTCAAGTTAATGCAAAGTAAACTATTTCAGTACCAAAACGGGAAATCCATGGGAAAAACTGACATTTTTCATAATGTATTTATGACACATGAGGTGTCAGTTTTGATTTTGAGTTGATTGATCTAAACAAAAATTATGTGCTAACCACTACAATTGAAAGACTAGTGGGGAACCAAGGTGTACATGGGTCATCTTGGGGCGCCTTATGTAGTTTTCAAAATCTGGTAATCGTTTTTGATTCATTTTAAGATTGTAACATACATGTAAAATTCCGTCGAAATCGAAGCAATCTGAAAATTTGGGGGACCCTTTGGTTCACCCTAGGGGTCCCAAATTTCAAGCCAAAGGACAGGTTTAAGACTAATAGTAATTGAAATAATAAAGCACATCTTTTTTAAGTTTTCTATTTAATCGACTCTATAGCCAAGGCTGTAGACTTAATTGAAAATTTCAGGGTTCTCTGCTGGTTCCTTAACTCATGGGGGTCCCAGTGTTGATTTTCAGTGAATTCCAAGTGACTACTTCAGTTACCCGATATAATCTCAATATGTACTGAAATTCTCGTTGAAATTGGTGAATACTGCTACAAAATACACTTGAAAAGCAACTGAGGTATAAAGGGGTTTATAGGGTCATCCTGGGCCCCCCTCATGCATTTGTAAAAATCTGACAATCGATTTCTATCTCATTGTTAGAGCGTAACAAACTCGGAAAATTTCATCAAAATCGAGGCAATTTGAATTTGTGGGGGTCACTTTGGGCACCCTGAGGGTCCCAGTGTCGAGAGAAACAAACATCAATATAGCGTATCATAAGCGTGATATTAAGTTGCATAGACTTATCAAGTTTCATTAAAATTGGCCTCAGGGTTTAGACTTCAAATCTGAAAGTTTAAAAACAAACAAACTAATAGAAATTCCCATTTAAACATTATATTTATCGATTATCGTTTATTGATTTTTTTTCCCAGACACATTCAATTTCGAGTACAATCTATGTTCTAAATTTGGTGGAAATATGCCTTATGGTTCTCGAGTACGCGAACACACACACATATACACACTCACATACATAGTCAGTTTTATATATAGAGATAGAAGATAGATAGACGATAATGATTTTTAATTAATACTTTCCACAAAGATTGATAGAGCAACTACCTCGAAAGCCGGATTTATGAGAAAATAATTGTCTCTTAAATGAAAGTCCAAATCACATAATATTGGTTTGGTTTGGTTTATATCAACTACAATAGGTTATTTAATGCCGACAAAAAATTTTATTGCTTGTAATATATTTTTCTTCAAATATCTATTCATGGGAACATTTTTTCTTGAAGAAATCTATCGCTGGTCTTATTTTTTAAAGAATGTATAGCTGTGTGTATTGAGGGTATGATTTTTTTTAAGTATTGCTGATAATAATTTTTCCTTGAAAAATTATTGCTGGTAATATTCTTTTTTATTACAAAGTATTTCTAAGTTTGGATGTTAACTATTTGCCCATAGCTGGGACCTAACAAGTGCTATCACTCCGAGTCTTGAGGGTCCAGGGAACACCAGCAAATAAGAGGTGGTTCCACACTCCTCAAAACCTCCTGAATAGAGGCCTTGCTGCTGGACGTAGTTTATTGTCTTACCCAGGATGCGGATGTAGTTTATCTTCATACCCTGGACGGCAAATAACGTAATAATAATAAGCGTACCGTAATATTTATGAATTCATTGAAGTGGATTTTGTTATATTTAGTTGAGTCATAAATAATTTCGATTTAATAAGTTTATTCTTCAATAAACAGAATACAATTATATTTTATTCATTTATATATTCACGACCATTTAGAATGGCATGTCATTTATCATATAACTCTTCGATGCAGATCCGATAAAATTCTGCCTCTTTTCCCGCAAAAAGTATTCGACAAACTCTTAATTCTTGCGTTCATTAGATAAAATTTTCCCTATCAAAGAATTTTGCAGCGATTGTAAATAGTGAATCCTACTTTGCCCTTTATGTGACCTTTGCACTGTAACGGCTGCAGGACAACCTGATCCGCAATCAGCTTCATGGTTTTAGTCACCCCAGAACACAACTGTCATTAACATTATATTCTTACAGTCTGTTAAAGTTTACTATTTTAAAATCTAACCTCAAGGTAGGCGATAGAGCCATTAAGACGAAGGGTTACTGAGGGCCCAAAAATATGATACAAACACACACAAAAAAAAAAAAAATTAGGAGGGGGGAATAAAAGATTAGTAATTATGGGAATGACGATTCATATTACTTTAAATTTTTTGAAGATCAAGCTTAAGGGGAAAGCGAAAGGCTGGATAAATATTTCACAAGCCAGAAGTACTAGTATATATATATATATATATATATATATATATATATATATATATATATATATATATTTAAAAAGAGAGAGAAACTGCAAACTTTTTTGATTGTAATGTGTTTTTTTTTGTTTTGTTTTGTTTTTTTAAATATATTATGCTTTATTTTCCATAATTTTGCTACACGTATTTCCGGTCTCGTCACCTTTATCAAGCAAAGCGTGGAGATTTCCACATATTATTAAAAATGATTAATCTCCACGTTCTACCTGATGAAGGTCACGAGACCGGAAACTCCTGTAGCAAAATGTTGTAAAATACAGCATAATATATTTTTTTTTAAAATCGACATCACAAGCAAAAAACGTTTGCTTTTTTTTTCTCTTCTTTTAATATACACACTTTTCTCTCGTTGGAACTACTATAACCTCTTCTCTTTATATATATATATATATATATATATATATATATATATATATATATATATATATATATATGAATAGAAAAAAGCAGTCGGATTAATAATCTGCTGTTCTTTAGCATTTATTTTTAAAAGTGCTCGATTCAAAGTAGAGCATAATATCATAATATTAGTATTTCACTATATTTTGTCGTCGCGACACAGAAATTTCAATGTTTCGGATCTTAAGATTATCGTTCAATTTTCAAGCGATATTCAATTCAACTTCAGAAAAAATGATTTACTATTGAAAGTGAAATAGTGTTATATTGCAGAGTTTAATTAGGAGGCGGAATATCATTTCAAATATTTTTTCAAACATGTTTTATTGATGTTGTCTTATTTGACGAATCCAAAGGCAGACCTAAGTTAAAGTAGAAAAGGGAAAAAAATGTAGGTTAGAGTTTAGATCTGGGTATGCAATTCATGCTTGTCTAGATAAGCCTTTGTGGATTAGATATGTCACCATTGCTTCCTGTTAAGAACATATTCATAAGACACACTGAAACAATACAGAGAGGTATATGTATAGATCATTGGGCTAATTTTCGCATTTTATTTTTGTTATGGCTTTGTTTGGGCCAGAAATAAAAACACAAGAGAGGAATTGAGTTAAAAAAAATGTATTAACAGAAAAAATAATACAAACGTATACAAATGAAAGTTTTACAGCAAAAATGTTCTGTCTGTGGACCAGAGCTGACTACTGGAAACTTCCTCCTCCAAAAGACAGTACCTGCTCCTATTTATAGCTGGGAGAGTCCATGCGTGTGTGGGTATATTACCATAACAATTTTTTTTTTAAATTTATTAAAGTTGAGATACCAAAATGGGAAGCTCATCATGACAATTCCCATGCAAGTATATAAAAAGCACAAGGAAGCTACAAGGCGGCGGTGAGAAAGACACTAAATATTAATAAAGACACTAACCAATATTATTATACTGACTGTTATAAATATTACAATAAATATTATACTATACTAAACAATAACTAACTGTTATGAATATTATAATAAATATTATACTATATTAACCAATATATTATTCGTCCTGATTTGGTATCTCTGCAGAGATACCAAATCAGGAACAATAATATTGCATATTCTACTTTGAATTTTATCAAGAATCTCTCAATACATACCAGAAGTATCAGGCTAGATGTGACAGTAGCATGCCAAGCAAGGACGAATGATATAATTACAAATATATAGGATAGATTCTGAGGAGGAAAACTATCTAGCACGACATATCGAATCAACTTTCCTGGCAACATATGTAGCAATTGATCCAATATTTCTACTTTTTGTCTGCGGAACACATTAGCCTGAGGATGCGCAAGGAACCACTTTCCTGGAGGTTAGCATCAGCCATGCCGTTGGAAAACAAAAAAAAGTTTCCCTAAAACGTTTATAAGAGTGCAGTTGCGTCTTGAAGATTTTAATTAAATTAAGATTGATTTCGCAAACCACTCGTATCCGTTGCTGTTCGACAGAGATCAAGTGAAAATCGGGTAGATTTAATTAAATCCGTTGCCTGAATGTGTTCAATCGTTCATTGGATTTCTAAATTCCTATAATCTTTACATACAGCTGCTCAAAGCGATCCATTAATCATAGCTCCAACTTTCACCTTCAGTTTACAAAAGCCTGATCAGTTCATTGACAACTTACAGCCGTCTCTTTCAATTTAATTCTCGGCTAAGCTGAAACAAGGCTATCTGTGATTTAACAATTACTAGAACACCTATAAACCCGTTGGCATTCTTTTAAAAGCAGTTCAGGATACAAAGTGATGAGGTACCCATATCATCAATATTATTATTAACTAGCAGGCTTCGTCCACTCGCTATCGCTTCGTCCGCTCGTTATCGCTTTGTAAGATATATTCACTGCTTGAAATCTTTGAAAAAGTTTTAAATAAACATTTCATTCATAAATTGCCTTGTTATAGTTAAGGAAAGTTTTACAAATAAATGCCAACTTGTTGAAAACCAAGTACAATGCAAATTTCAAACACTTTTCTGCACTATATAAGACGATATTCCTAAACAGAACAAGAAAAGTAATGAAGGCGAGTTATTTGATGAAATAATTTTTATCAAAATCAATATACAAATTAGTTTAACCTGAAGGGTGATATTGTCTCGAAGTAGATAATATATAATACAGATATTGAGCTTTTAGCGCATAAATTCCTCTTTAGAGGGATTTTCAACGCAAGCTTATCATCTCTCAGTAGCGTCTCTGTCTTTGGGGAGAGTGCGTTCAAAGGCTTCTCTGTCTGGGAAACAGCTGCCCGAGGCCGCGCCTTCCCATTACACAAGAGGAAGGGATCGGTGCTCGCACTGAGGCCAGCTCAACCGACGGTTGCGGGATCTGTGGGGGAATTTTTGTCCCTTGCCCGAGTGTATGCGCTTGGGTCCCAACTTTAAAACGACATTGTGTCACATCTCGTTCTGGTGGGGGAACGAGTAAACACCGTATAAATTCCTCTTTGGGGTGATTTTCAACGCAGGCTCATCATCTCTCAGTTGTGTCTCTGTCTTTGGGCAGAGTGCGTTCAGGGGCCCATCTGTCAAAGGACAAAGGGAGAACTGAGAAAATTATACTGAGAGGTGCTCAGCCCTGGGGAACAGCTGCCCGAGGCCACGCCCTCCCATTGCACAAGAAGGAGGGATCGGTGCTCTCACCGAGGCCGGCGCAACCGTCGTTTTGGGGGTGCTGAGGGCTTGTGCTTGTCCCGGGCGTACGCGCTCTGGTCCCCACCTAAAGAAGACCTTGTGTCACATCTTGTCCAAGTGTGGGGAAGTAGTTAATACTGCATGTAAATTACTATTAAGTAAAGCCGGGGCTTTTTAATCTCAGAATTCGTGGGAGACTTGCGCTCCATTTATTCATATAGATTCTATACTACAGGTTTTACTTAATAATATATTATGTTTCTCAAACTCTTCAAATGTTGAATGTAAAACTAATTGTAATTTCCATTTTCCCATCTTTACACTACATTAATTTTATCTTATAAATTGTCTGCTGCTATGTCACGCATGAAATAAAAATAATTACTTATACGGAAAATAATGATCTACGTACATGAAATCGTCTTTAAATTAAGTGGCAGCAGAAGTATCGTTGAACTTTTAAAATGTAAGCTTAAACATTAATTCAATACTTAAATCTAGCGATAAATTTATTGATGCCTATCGCATCTAGGCATCCCTAGCTATTGTGATGATGGCCAAAGCAAGAGTCCTTCACAGAACCTAGCTTAAATGCCACCCGATAGTGCGGCTTTTAAGCTAACATAAAAATAAAAATTTAAGCTAGCTGCAGTTTTGGGTACAAAAAGTTACTCCCCTTGAACCATGAAAGCACCGATAATGGCTAGTATAATATATTAATAAATTTTTAACCAGGTATAATCTGGCAACCCTGAATCTGAGCTCAACGAGAATCGTTCCATGCGCGTAACTTATCTAGGGCTTTTGAATGAGCTATGAATCATTGAAATCGGACCAGTGGGAGAGGAGGAGTTGCTTGGACACACACGGACAAACACACATACTTTATATATAACATTATTTAATGATGATGTACTTTATATATAAGATTATTTAATGATAAGTAAAAAATTTCCAACCATAAAACGCATCAAAAGCGTCTTCATGAAAATATATCCTGATATAGAGTGTGAAAAATTAATTATTTTGCGATATCAATAGACATATGTATTACTTCTTTATATTAAAAAATACATTTCTTCCATAAAATGTACTTTGAGTACAAAAAGTAGTAATTAATACTCAAGGCGGTAAAAGAAGGTATATTGGTTTACTGGGCTTTCAAATTTAACATATTGTGGGAAAATATTGAGTAATAACGTAAAACAGGAGTAGTCTTTTTTCAAAATAATAAGTATATTTTTATTATAAATTTTCTTGTTCGCATTTATTTCAAAATATGTAATGGCGGCAAATCAGCGTGCATCTGATCATTTACCACATTCATTTGTTTATTTACCCTCAATTTATCTGGCACATATTGCCACTTCACTTTTCAAGTAGTTCTTCATAAAAATGTTGTAAAAGGTGAATTGTATAGATATATGTCGTGCTATGCATTTAATTTATGTTATTTATTTAAATAATGTTCTGATAACATCTTGTGAGTTTTTACTATTTTTCATATACATAAATAGTTGGAATATATAATACGTGTTTTTATATATATATATATATATATATATATATATATATATATATATATATATAAGGGGTCGCTATAAGAATGTGTATCGAAAACAAATGCTAAATTTATTATTTAACATACTGTAAAATCAGAAAAGCTTTCCTAGTTTAATAACTCCATGTTTAATCTTGTAACGGCAGCAAATCAGGGTATATCTATTCATTTTACCACATTCGTTTATTTACTATCAAGACATCTAACGCATATTGCCACTTCCATTTACAAGTAGTTCTTTATAAAAAAAAAAAGATGTTCTAATATAGTGTAGTGAATTGTATAGATGTATGTTGTGTTATACATATTTAAATTTATTTAATAATGTTCTTATAATAATAGCGTCATAACTCCTTGTCTAATTTTAATAGAATTTGACCCTGCAGGTTTCCAAGGTACAATATGCCTGTAAATATGTAGGGGTATTATGTATTAAGCTGTATGTTGAGAACACTCATACATACATACAAGATTAGAGTTATATTATTATATATATATATTATTTCACTCAGACCTGTGCGTACTTATCGTGCCTAATGGTCTTGACTAAGTGACGTTAATTCTCCTCAGTATGTACGTGCTCGTTGTGTGACAATGATCGGAATGTGTGAGTTGATTCTAAATTCAGGCCGAAGTCGTTGCCTTCGCACAAATATCATTGTGGAAGATTTCTTCTTCCCTATCTAAGGGTTAATAACAAAGAAGGTTGCATTATCCGACTTTGGTTAGCAACAAGTCTAAGAGAAAAATAACTCTTAATTTAAAACTGGATGAGTGCGGAACTCACAACCCCTCCTCTGAAAATCATTTACCGTAATCCGCCATGTATAATACGCTTTAATCTATAATACGCACACCTAAAATTGTGCTGAAAGTGTGGGAAAATGCTTCAACTCATGCATAATACGCACCCTTTGTTTGGTAATCAAACCTTATAATTAGTACCTCTCCAAATTCATTACGGCCAGCGGTTCCTACTGCTATTTAAAAGAAATAGTTTTAAACATAGAGTATCATTATTCTAATTTAATTTTATGATAGTTTTTATTTTATTTTAAGGCAACTATTTAAAGATTTTTTTGTAGCTGTGCGTAATAGGCACCCCTGATTTTGCTTACTATCTTTTTAGAAAAAATGCGTATTATATATAAGGAATTAGGATACTTGCTACGAAAAACGTAATAAAAATAAAAATTATAGGTTACAGTTTTACATTGAAAACGTTAAAGATGCCGAGACGGTCAGTGTTAAATTTAAATTCGAACGTCCAGTTTGTCTAGATGCTTAACTTAACCGATACAATTCAACTTTTGACTGATTTGAATCTATGTTTTTTTGGGGGTTTTTTATCGCAATTGTTTGCAATATCCCACATCATATCCGCCGTAATTTTTTAAGGAAAGATGATATCTTATGTAATCTCCGGACGTAGATTTAACGAAGAGGATTACGAAATTAATACTCTTTTTATACGTTTTCGCCTTAATTGCCTTCTCTTTGAATCAAATCCATTATCAGTCTAAAAAAAAAAAAAAAAACTTCTTCCTTGGAACGCAAATGCGTCGCTAAGTTGTTTATTTTTTTTATCTTTTTCATTCATTGGCTATCAGACGATATGCATCAACCCAAATGTAGTCAACAGTTTTAAATATAAACTAGCGTACACGTGCCGTCAAAAATGAAGGTATTTGTTAGAAAGTTTTAATAGCGAGAGACAATGAAGCAAAAGTCTTGAAACAATGTATTGAAACAAAAATTCATAACTAAAGTAGATTTCAAAGAACAATTGAATTAATCCCAGTCCTTTATATTTTGTAAAGGTTCTATGGCATCTATGATTCATTGATTACTCCGGATTTTATATAAATCACATTTTTCTCAATATCATTTCATGTTAAAAATTGTATGCGTTTAATATAAATATAAAATGGAAATATCTTTCGGAAAACAAAAGATTAGCATGATAATTCCAGAGGCTGACGACAAAAACTTTTTTCGAGTCCGAATAGAAACAAATCGATAGCTTACTAGACAAATGTATTTGCTTATTTTACTCAGCAAACTAATTTTGTCCAACTGCAAATAAATGTCTTTTTTTTTTAGATAATTAAAACGACAACGAGATGTAATCCTCATAAATTTACTAACTTAGGTTGGATTATCTCTCTTCTCACTAAAGACGGAAACATGTAAATAAATACACGTTGACAATTATTTTATGGTTTGATATTAATGTATGAAAAAATAGTTTCTAATCAGCCTTATGTACAAAACAATGGAAAAATAAGTTACTCGCGAGATTTTTTTCTTACGTCAAAAACTTAAACAGAAGCAATCAATTATTGACAGGATGCCACGACAATGGGAGGAGACCATACTAGCTTAATTCAATCCAATAAATCTCTGACCAGAAGTACAGGGGCTGGTGCCACTTCAAATTAATTACAATTATTATTGTAACATTCTGTAACCTACAATTTTAGAGCAAATTTATTCAAAAATGTTTATCCGGAAATTCCGGTTGATTTCACATCCTCCAACCTCCCCCAAGCAGCTAATAAATCGAATAATTCAGATCGTGATTAATGGATACGCTTCTTGAACAGTTGCCACTAATGCACGAGTAGCCCAATGTTCTACCTTTGGACCTACGGTGTTTGTTAAAAACTTTCCTTATATTATCAGTTCCCAACTATATACTCCTGTTTTTATAGAAGTTCCGACAAGTCCGACAAAGTAAACCTGCCAATTTCTCTTGAAAAAGAATCTCTAATCAGCGTTTAACTGGGGCAAGAAATGGCTTGTAAATTTCAAAACAAAACTCTCCTTTAATCACCGCTGTGACCCTTTCATGCCTGCCATCAGTATGGCGGATGCTAATCTCGAGGAGAGTAATTAGTTGTAATTTCTTGGGATCATACTTTCTTCTGACGTGAATTGGAGCCATTATATTAAATTAAAGTATAGGAATGTTGGTGTACTGTCTCGTGTCAGGAAAAAATCTGTTATAAATCTACATTTCATCTCTGCATTTAATACTGTTACCATATCTGGCCTTGTGATCCTTCTATATATCTCAAGAATTTTGATAAAATTCAATGAAAGCTTTCTTCAGGTTGTTGGAATGTCGAACTTAACCCTTTATTTTGCTCGCTGGATTTGACTGTTCTACTTCCACATGCCACGTTTAATGGATGTCAGTTATCAGTTATCTCCTGTTAATTTCACCCTGAAAGTTCTCTACTGCCTTAACCGTGTATTGAACTCACACTCTTTAACCAACGCTTTTATCCACTGTGCCATGTGACCTTGAGGACATCTGTGTACGAATTCCTGGGTATTATAAACCTAATGTCTTCAGCAACCATTTTTACCAGTGCTCATATTGCAATTTTTGCTGTTATCAAATCATGTTTTTACGAGAGCTCATACTGCAACTTTTTGATGTTGTTATCGCTTTTCTCTGGCACTCCTTATTACTGGTTCCCATATAGTATTCATTTCTATGCTTGGTCAGCTCAGGAGATATTTGTGGCCTAGGATATGTGCTGATTCCTTAAGTTTACGAATTTTCCAATAGTGTTCCTTGTCTATGATCTCATCCTGATCCTACAGATGTCGGTGATGTCACTTCTCTCTCCGTATGTGGTCAGCCACGCCTGATTTTTCCACTTCCCCTAGTGTTACAGGTTTCTGGTGTTCTTGAAGCCTTACCTTAAGGGGGCGGTCTGTCTCCCCTTTATATTTCTTTGCTCAGCTGCACAAGATAGCGTACACACAGTCTTTAGACATGTTCTCCGCTAGGGAGTGGGGAGTCTTACTCAGGAGAGATATCTGCGAAGTGTCGTCAAGCTTTTGAAGGCTATCCTGATGTTATATGAATCTTCAGATCCTTTGTATTTTCTCTGATAACCTTTTCACGTAAGGCAAGCAGAAACGTTGTAATAAATATGGCGACAAAGATGAGGACAATAGTCCGAATATTGTAAATAATGTACATAATACCCCATCCCAGAAATATAGACAGATATTCAATGAAAGGTTTATAATTTAATCAGTTCTAATCTGGCATTACGACTCCGGCCACTTTATCGCCCGCGTGACGTGGCTTCCATCTGCCTTTTCTAAAAATATTTTCATGGCAACTGCTCTGACGGGCATATCAAGTCTGTACCTAAACTTCTATTAGATTAGCAGATAGTCCTAACTGATTTACTATGGAACTAGCTACATGCAACCGTCTATTTTATTCTATCAGTTCCCAACAGTGGAACTCGCTTCCGCTTTTTTTTTTATTTCCAGAAATCATCAAACATTTAAATGCAACGTCAATCGTCATCTTTTGTCGTGTTGAACCCAAGTGACATTTCCTCACTTCTCCTCACTAAAATATTCTCATTCTCTTTCAATCACTGAAGCCCATTGCGTCTTAGTGACATTATCGCCTTGCTTAGAATGAAAAGACCATGTACTAGAAATAAAGAAATAGCATTTGCTGAGTTTTAATATCTCATGCGACATGCTTAGCATCATGTCGATCATACCTGATGTCTGTTTGGCTCACGCTGAGAAAACAGGAAACGAAATTTCTGATACATGTGGTTTATTATGATTAAGCTACAATAGAATGATTTATCAGAGCTGAGGTTATTCTTGATGGAAATAAAAATAACAATAATAATATGTTCAGCTCCAAGTGGTTGCCTGCTGACCAATCAACTCCTTTCCATTCAGTTTAAGTGATAATAGGTCTGTGTCAATCATTGTACCTAAGGCATTCCAATATGGACGTTCCAAAGGAACTAACCTTATGCACGCCTGGGATTCCCACCGTCTTGTGCAATATTCTGTTCACGCAGAAGTTCAGAAATATGTCTATATACGTGTTATTAAATGTCACTGTGACTTTGCGATAACAAGTAAGAAAAAGTTTTTATTAAGAATTAATAATGTAGCATCTGAAGTATTCGGCCAACTAAAAATCTATGACTAAGTGAGCAATCAACATCGAGTGGGATTAAGAGGAAATATTTCCTTCGCCTTTTATCAAGATTTCGGGAACAAACCATTCGGGTGTTAATTGTGTCTTACGGGTTTTCAAAAGGATACTTGATTTTTACCCCATTCCGTCTACTTTAAAAGAAGAATAAATGACATATGTATCGTAACGGTTTTTCAAAAGGATAGATGATTTTTCCCCATTCCGTCTTCTACGGTGGAAAAATAAATGACTTATGTAACGTAATTTTTTTTTTTGCAAATGGATACATGATTTTTTCCCCATTCAAGCTTCTTTGGGGGGGGGGAATAAATGACATATGTATCGTAAGTTTGTCAAAAGGATACATGATTTTTTTCCCCATTCCGTTTTCTTTGTGGGCAAAATAAATGGCTTATGTAACGCACGGTTTTCCAAATGGATACAGGATTTTCTCTATTACGTCTTCTTTGTGGGCAAAATAAATGACATATGTATCGTACGGTTTGAGAAAAGGATACATGATTTTGTCCCCATTCCGTCTTCTTTCGGGGCAAAATAAATGACATATGTATCATAAGGTTTGTCAAAAGGATACATGATTTTTCAACATTCAATCTTCTTTGGACGGCAAAATAAATGATATATGTATCGTACGGGTTTTCAAAAGCATACATGAATTTTTTTCCCATTCCTTCTTTGAAGGCAAAATAAATACGGAAAACATCATTGACCAACTTTTGACCTACATAAAAACAGCAAACGATTTTGCAGACGATAGCTTCCAAGGAGAATGACTCGTAGTCACTTACCAATATCGTTGATTCGTTGTTTTGCAAATCTAACGTCAAAGACTGATTCGCTGTTGACCCACATTTTTCACCCTCACATAATCAACTCTTGATTTCAACTACAAACGAATATAGATTGATTCTGGCATTGAACCATGAAATATATTTATAAAGATAAATCTCAACGGAAAAGACTTAGATGAATTGGCAATCATATTAACTCCAAATATTCTGACGTCTTCTTTAACAGTTACAAAATGAACAGTCGATCAAATTCACACACACCGAATTGCAATGGCAATACATATAGGAAGAAGAAGATGGAGAACAGTAGAAATAAATAATGTGAATGAAACATAGAAAGAGAATTTCTTAATAAAAAACAATGTTTTATAAACAACAGCCAAGTGAACAATAGTATCTTAATTGATTTCACAACGAAAGATTACATGAAATTCGCTTTTATTTCTGTCGACGTAAACTTTCGAAAATTATCTCAGGATGAGCAGAAATTATTTTCGGAAGTCTCACAAAAGTCATTTAAAACAAAGTTAATTTATGATGAGCTTTCATTTTGGGTCGAAATCCATATAGCAAAATGGGCTAAACCGGGTTCCCTTGCTTTGTATACCACCCGTGTGGTGATAAAATTACATCACTGTATGGGAAGATACTTAGATTGACGCAGCGGAGGATTCCTCCAACGGAATCAATAGCTTGTGTTTCCAACTAAGGCGTAGATTCGAGGAAAAACTCGGCCTTGTGTTTAATACGGAAAGGGATGGGGTCCACAAGGATTAATTGTCCATGTCAGACTCCGCATACTCCCCTGGCTTACAACTCGTATATGTGGTGAGAACTTTTGTTTTCCAACTCAGGAAAGACTTCACGAACACATAAGATCATGATGCTGCTATAGCTGTTGCTGATGATGAACTAAATAATAAAGTGTGCTTGTTCATTTGAGAAATCCTCATCGGACTTTTCACCCATTCAATGAACTGATAGCCCATAGGCTGATAACGTTAACTAGCCATTTCAAAAATTAATAGACAAAATAAAGATGTTTCCCGGAAAACCAATAATAATTTGTCGAATATATGCGTTTGTCTATAAGAAAATACTTGAGGTTGTGCCCATAATGTAATGCCGACCGAGCTCATCAAGTAAATCATTTGGAATCATAAAGAAATATATTAACATTTTCATTGTCTTTCTATGGAATCCTGATACCATCTGAAGTTCTCCACTGCCGTCCCGTAAATATGGCTTCCTCTAGAGCGCTTCAAACCGAATAAAATGTTCAAATTCTGCAAAGGTGATTCATATTAAAAGTCACATACGTTTTACTTGGATTTTTCTTTCCTTTTTTTATCAAGTCGAATTTTAAATTATTATCAAGCAAATAACACGTTTAAATATTAGGTTGGTGTAAAAATAATGTCGTTTTTTGACGTTTTTGAACGTCAAAAACGACATTATTTTTGCACCAACCTAATAGCATTCATTAAAATATCGATATTTTTCTTTAAATTCTTGTTTCTCATTTAAATGAGAAGAAAATTTTAAAAAAAAGGGTTGCTATCATCATAATACCAAATTGATATCGATCAACATGTAAGAACTTTCATCGCGCACAGTTCATTTCTGGCAAAATTATTTGATAAGTACATGATGCAAGTTGTGCTGTCACTGGATTCTAGCAGTTTATCGTCAGTTCCTCAGGAAGGCGCCCGATACTGCATCAAATCCCTTAATCAATGATAGACAATTTTCTTCAGTTTTCTTTTCATTCGCTTTATTTACAAAGCTTTGGAAATGATAGGAATCTGCTCACGAAGGAAGCAAGAAGCTGAGTAAGGGTAGGGAGAACAGATATTGAAAAGCGGGGCTTCTAACTGTCTTCATCATCATCTTTCAACGCTGAGACCACAAATGTTAGGAGTGGATGACTAGTCAACACCTGATATATTTTACTTCTCTACTAACCCAATCCAGTTCGCAAGATGGTTATTCAAGTATGTTCTAAGCTTAAAGGGTCACTCTGATTATATTGTCTCTGTAAGACTTGGCATAAACGTCCTACCGTTAGGTGATGGTTAAAGAGCTAATTTCATATACCATTGCTAATATATAGTGATTACGATCCTTTTTAGTTACATATCATTACTCTCTTATCAGAAGTTACGTTATACATCTTTCTTCGGGCTAATGGTTAACGAGCTATCCTAGAAAATCATTATTTATGTGTATAGATTTCAAAGTTCAATATATTTGGCACCATTAAAACCATAGTTGAGTCTAAGCTAAATCTATAAAGAAGGTTTATCGGTCGAGCAGAGAAAGGAGTCACAAAGTACGATAATTTGACTAATATCTTTATTTCCCTCTCTGCTCCCCAATGTTTGCCTTTTCCAAGAATTTCCTAAATTGGTAAATATCTTTATAAAAACGTTTAGGCAAATCGTTCAATATCGTTCTAAAGTTGAGGTATGAAAGCTGAATATCAATGAAATGCAAAAACAAATGTAATGATTACATTTTTTCAGTAGAAGATGCAACATTTTCCTTTTTAAATTTATAGACAATCCTAAAACAATTCATGTAATTTCTGTCTCTCCCTATAAAAATATAAAAGTACATAATAGAATTTAGGATGATTTTTTTTTTAAATCATTGTATAAAGCTCGATTTCTTAAACGTTTATTTACCATTTCGCTGTTAATATATCCAAGCTAATCATAACAATAAATAATTTTTAAATTAATTGGAGTTTATTCATAATATTTCAACTACTTTCACTTACTATAATTGTCTTTTTTTTTCGAGCCGTTAAATTAATCGAAAATTTTCAATATATTCAATCTTTGCCTGATGTATAACTTTTACTTATGTTTTATGTTAATACAAAATTACTGACGATTTTTGAATATTTTAATTAAATCAAAGTTCACTATATCTACTAACTAAATTGAGTTAAAGGGTGTAATAGACTTCTATTTCTCCTCGGATTGGTTCATATGCAGTGGTGTGCATTAATATGAAGCTATTTTCGTGGTGCATGATAAAATATGTTTGGCCATGAAAAATATTGCGTCATCCTTGATTGCATCAGATATTCATCAACCCCAGACATTATTGTCTCAACTGTCGATTAGTTGTCCTACGGCCATTGTGTGCAATGGGCATTATTCCAAGGTAGGGTACGAAAACTATAACTCTGCATGAACACATTGGCATGTCTTACTAGTGGGCAAATCAAAGTACTATTGACTGACACGGAAAATCTGCTGATTTAAATCCAGTCTAGAATCTTTGGTCAAACTGCAAGAAACGAGTTCCTGGAATGGACATATAAAGTACTCACATGTGCACTGGGTAATATTTGATTGGAAATATATGGAAAAAATGGTAAATAATAACGGAATTATTCGTTTTGTTTCAATTCATTTGCACAAGAGTGTAGATACGGACAATAGTAGATATGTAAATATTATAAATAAAAATAACTCTTCGTCAAAACAAGTCAGACAGAATGACACATTTCATATGCCACCAGACAAAAAAAGTTCTTCTGATGGTTTCTCATTTTACGTTAAACAGACTTTTCCATCTTTTTTTTTCTTGATGTTCAGAAGACAGTATAAATCAACTCTAAAGAGTATCGCCAAAAATATTGCGATACTGGCTAAAAAATATAGATTCAGATGGTGGACTGCTAAGTTTGGCACTCTAATGAAAGTTCATGGCATTACCAAATTCCCTCTTTGGTAAGATTCCCCAATTCAACAACAAAAACTACCATTAACGACATACAGTGAGAAGAAATGAGAAACTAATTCTAGAAACAATTTCCTAGCATTCAACCTTGGTTTTCCATTTGTTGATTGACACATAACTTATACCAGTTAAATACATATTTACATTCTGAACGCTATAAGTTACATCCCACCCCCACACCACCTCTCTATCTTTCTCTATCTGCCTCTCTGTCTCTCTCTCTCTCTCTCTCTATATATATATATATATATATATATATATATATATATATATATATATATAAGTCTCAAACACTAATATTCCATCGTTAAAATTGCTTAGATTGGAATCGTAATCTCTATCCAATTTATCAGACCTACAATTTCAAAAAGAAATCGGAAAATATAATCGGGTATAAAAAAACAAAATTTTAATGAGAGTGTATTTGTGGGAGTGGGAAACAAGTGTGAGAGGGAAATGTATGAAAGAAAAATACTTTTAAGGTGTGCTATATTTATGGGATAAAGTACTCAATATCATAGATAGAGCGTGTTTAAATATAATATAAAAGTGAACACTCAGAGGCGACAGGCTATTTCATGCAATCATCAGGCGGCCTGACGATTGCATCTAGCATAAAACACCCTGTCGCCTCTGAGTGTTGACTTCAATGTTCACTTTTATCTATCTATCTATCTATATATCTATCTCTCTCTCTCTCTATATATATATATATATATATATATATATATATATATATATATATATATATATGTAAACGTATATATGGCAGCTAACAATAGTAGTCAAAGAAGTTAACAAAATACCGAAACAGTGAATCGGCAGCTGACCTAGCAATGGTTTCAATATGGTCAATCCACTTAATATCAACAGAAAGCCTGAGACCAGGAAGGCGCAACTTTCTCTCAGATGATCAAAGAAGAGAAGTTTAGTTTTTGAAGCGTTAAAATTAACAAGCTATCTTTTGTCCCAGATAACGACGGACATGCCGTTTTGGACATCGGCTGTCATTTTGAGCTTATCCGTCTGATAATCTTTACTGTCAAAGCAGAAGTAAATTGTTGCATCATCAGAGTACATACCAATTTAAGAGCTGATGCCATTGAAATTTCATTAGTGAAAAATAAAAATACAGTAGGACCGGGAATGGTACCCGGGGCGAGTGGGTGTTCAGGATAACTCTAACTTCAATATTTGATAGTATAGATCAAAAAATTCTCCGGATACACTGTAGATTTTCTGATTTTGAAGAAGACCTAAATGTCAAAACCTGTCAAAGGCTTTCGAGATTCCTAATGCAACAACACGGACTTCACTGTTTTTATCTGAAGCATGATAAATTCTTTCCGCCATTATCGTCAGTACATCGACAGAGGACCTGGAGAAACGAACTCTAGATTCTTTGTCTAAGAAAAGAATCTGCAATGAGAGATAATGGAATCAAATCCGCATTGATTAGGGCCTGTAAGAATTTTCCGAAAAGAGATAGAAGGCTAATAGGCCCTATAGTTGGAAGTGTCAGACGTATCACCCGAGTTCTTAAAAACCGGTACAACAGATGATGACTTCCAGCAGGCAGAAAAGCAAGAGAAAGCGTGGCATTTATTATACAATTAGAGAGAGTAGGAGGAGGTTGCGGGGCACACGTCTTAATGACAAATACATGGATACCATTAGGTACACATGATTTGTAGGGATCCAGGTTAGCGATGATAGCGGATAAGATGGAAGGTTTTATATCCATATCACTCAACAGAGAGTCAGTTCTAGGAGGGAAATTAAGCAAGGATATTCCGGAAGAGTCAATATATATATATATATATATATATATATATATATATATATATATATAATATTTGCATTGATCATTCACAACCATCGCCAAAACGAATGCACCCTAGTAAGTGCCATACGATATATTAGGTTGGTGCAAAAATAATGACGTAATAATGTCGTTTTTGGACGTCTTTTTAACGTCAAAAACGACATCATTACGTCATTATTTTTGCACCAACCTAATATATATAGTAAATTAAGGCGTACCTCAGATGAAAATAAAATATTTAAAAATTAATTTGAGATGAGAGAATGCCTCCCATTAGAATGTCTCACGCTCAACTCCACGTGAGCACCTTTTTGCGACTGCTCGGTCTCACATTGTCCGCTGACCTGAGATGGAACAAATACATTGAGTCAATAGCTTCGTCCACCGCCAGGAAAGTTGGCTCCCTATGCCGCGCCAGGAAATTTTACTAGCCGGAGTCGATCCTTCAAATCTACAAATCAACCATTCGCCCTTGCATGGAGTATTGCTACCATATATGGTCTGGAGCTCCTTCTAATTGTCTCAAGGTCCTTGATAAAATTCAAAGACTGATATGCAATGTAATTGGCCCTGATCTGGCATCTCGTCTGCAGTCGCTCTCTCACAGACGTAACGTTGCCTTCCTCTGATTTTTTACAAATACTTTCACGGTAACTGCCACAATGAGCTGCTTTCGCTGGTTTCCAGACTTCATAAATTTAAGCTAGTCTGGCATCTCGCTCTCACCCTTTCACTGTCGAAACTGCTAATTGTAGCCGTCTCTTCTACTCCAATAGCTTCATGTCTCGCACTTCTCGCCTGTGGAACTTCCACCCGGTTCTTGTTTTCCTGATAGCTATAATCTACAACTATTCAACTGGAACGTCAATCGACGTCTCCAGATGCCCTGATCTATCATCCCCTAACCGCTTCTTCATCCTTTCCTTTATCACTCCTCTTTTTTCTCGGTCCTACTGTGTAAACCTTTGCGCTCTAGTGGCTTCCCGCTTGGCTTGGGGTCGAATGCTTAAATATATAATATATAAATAACACGTTGTTTTCTTGTGAAGAAGAATGGGTCAAAATACCAACAAGTACCCGCAAGAAACTAGTTGAAGACTACGGGAAACGACTGGAGGCTGTGAAGCAGAACAGAGGCCACTGTACTAAATATTAGTAAAGTGTGTTAAATACTTTTGCATATGGGTTATTTTATTTATTGTTAATAAATGTTTCTCAAAACAGTGGTTTTAAATTTTCCTTCTATGTTTTGATCGACAATTTTCGTTTAAATCTTTCTTATAAGTTTCGTTGAAATTATTTTTTGAGATATGTAAGAAAAACCAATGTGTTAAATACTTTTGCTACCCACTATATATATATATATATATATATATATATATATATATATATATATATATATATATATATATTGGATAACTGGACAATCTAATAAACTGACCACTCTGTACAATTTCCTTCAGGATTTATATAGCTCTTCTCATATAATCAATACGAAATCTACCATAGAATTTACAAATTTTTTTCTAGTAGTGAATTTTCTCTTTCTCTCTGTGTGTTTGTGAGACACAGAGAGAGAGAGAGAAAGAGGATAGAAAGAGAGAGAGGAAGAAATATTATCATGGAAGAATATTTGATGAGGGACAAAGGACCGACTTTTAAGAAAAAAAATTCTTGAACATCCGTGAGGACGCGCGCCAATAGCAAAAACCTGCTGTGTATACACTTGCATTTGATAACCAAAAGTGTTCATGCAGCGACATTCGCGTATAATCCACCTATGCATAAATGCTCACACTCAAAACAAACAATACATACATCTTATCGAGTTAAATATAACCATATTTAAATAATTAAGTCAAAATTAAATCAGATTTACTCTAAGAGTGATATTGCGACAATTTAACTCAATGCTAACAGTCATATGGTTGGGCCATCGGCGGCTAAACCGGTTCCCCAAACAGGCTTTTCTGATAGGGAGGTTTGACTATACACACAACAAGACCTGGTCAACGGATATCTCACACAATGGGATAGTTTCGATAGATCTCTATGTAGACATGGTAGTGACGACACACCGTCGTTGGGCGGAGGGGATCCGAAACTGAATTCAATGATCAAGGCGGTTGGTTTCCCAGATGGAATCACTTGTCACATGTCCGAGATGGACAGCCGTCTTCTAGATAGAAGACATCGGTTGTAGGCGACATTGTTTTCGAAAGCGTTTTTTATATATATATATATATATATTATTTATTTTTCAAGACTTATCAACCTTTTGAATGTTATTTAAAGCCAGAAAATATTTTTGGATTCTAAGAATGTTTTTGAGATAATAATGATTTTACCGATACAGGTTCTACTATTTAACCCATCACTGGAGAAGAAGAGGTGGGTTTATACCTTTGCCAGGGGAATTTGTACGTAAGTGAACGTAGAGAACATGACTAGAATTAGAATTCGGTTCTTTGAGTTGTCATTTCGATCCGTTATCCTTTGCATCACACGCGCATCCACGTATACTGCAAATGATAATCCCAAGCATTCGTCCGTCTAGTCACTGACCAGGTTCAGTTTTACTTAACTTCGCTGAACCGATGCGAACCTGTTTTCCTTCTTGTAAACACAAACTGTAGAGCTGTTTCTTCGGTCTGTTTTGGGCTTAACAAATTTTGGCCGGCAAAGTTATGATGAGGTCACATGACTTGTTATTTCCTGTTTACACTCAGGTGTCAAATACCGGGAGGACATATTTAAATGGGAAGGATTATTAAATTGGCGGGATGGAAGAAATGTGAAAACAAAATGATGAGGTGTAGTGTAGGAAATAATTAAAATCAAGTCTTTCAATCTATATAATCTAAAAGAGATAGAACTAAAAATAAAAGTCCATTGATCTTTAGGTAAAATGCTATAACAAAATTGAACATATTTCCCCTCAAGCTTTGCCAAGGTTACAATATAAATAAATGATCATAAAAGAAACAAATCTTGATAAGTTGAGGCTCCTAATAAGCCCCGGGAGGTTGGAAAAATTAGAAAATTTAATGAGTTATGAGGGGTCAATAAACATGGGGTTTTTAAGGAAATGATAAAATCTAATAAAACAAACGGGATGGTTGGGGAATGATTTAAAAAGAAGACTGTCAAATTCAAACAAGACATTAAAGATATAAACTAAATATAAATGTCCATTAATATCTCAAAAGAAATTGTTTAAAAAAAAACTGAAATGAAGGCTTCCCAATGTTACACTATAAATAATTGCGAACGTTATATGCCCTTCAACACGCCCTTCAAAAAAGTTTAGAGAAAGGAAAATCACAAGGCTCCGGGTGATGGAAAAAATAAAATGGTAACAACTGGTGGGGTACCTTTATTTGTCACTTGAGATTAGAGAAAAAAGGCAGCAATCATTTTTCTACTAGCTGATGAGTTGGTAAGATAACCATTTTTGTTTTTTTTTCTGTAGTAATAGAAAACGAAACCTTTTTCTATGGTTGTTTGCTATTTGATTCCAGTTATAAAAATGGAAACAGAGTTTGCTAGTACAACGGTTCTACATCAAGAAAGTCTGCTAAAATATTCCTGTTTCGTTCAAAACTAACATTTGACAAGCTTCATTTTACAATAACATAAAAACCATGCATAAATTATTTCCACAAATCTCTGTAAAATTTGCATCGTTCTAATGAAAGCCATGAGACACAGTCGTACCGATCTCAGAACTGGAAATGCAAGATAGAACCAAGAGAACATCATTCCTGAATAGAACATGAATAATCCTGAGAAATCTGCTATCAGTTACTCTTTTTTAAATGACATGTGCCTTCAAAGCTTAGACGACCATGTCTCTCCGTAAGTTCCTTTTTTATTATTTTTGAACTGCTAAGACACCATCTGATATATATATATATATATATATATATATATATATATATATATATATATATATATATATATATGGGATCGGTTTTCCATTGCTTTATTGTATCGGCACAGAACATTTTAGAGTGATATCTATAGTATAAATGCTGTTGTCGTGATATAAATAAGGGGTTGAATCTAAAAAACTATGGGGATAAAAAACGTGATTTTTGGTTAAGAACTCACGTGGGTCAGACGACTGTCGGTTAATAACGTCAGTTTATACAGTGAAGAAAGTCCATTTATAGTTAGCGTTCCTCGAGTCAAGACGAGTCTGCTCCCACGTGTGGCGTTGTAAACGACTAAAAGGCAGACACGACTAGACCACAGCGGTAGGGCATACAGATTAAATAGTCTCAGTAGACATACAGAAGACACCACCAAACTGCCCGTTTTTTCACGTTGGAATATATTCCAAGCACGAAGTTGTCTTTAGCGGCTAGCGCCTCTTACACCGGTGTAGTTGGCACCTTGTAGCCGGAAACTGACGGCCAGTGGAATAAAATCTCTTTATTCTCAAGAAAACTGTCACCAACAGATGCCAGGTCAAGTACATTTAGACACGAGCTTCTTGAAACTGATTCAGCAATTCGATATTTTTGACATTTGTTGTAAAGGCGAGCTTACCACATTCTCACGGAACACAAAGCCTTCTTTAGCTCTTTCAAGTTACCGACTGATAAGTATGCACCACATAAAGCCAGACATTTGGATTATCTGATGAAGTTCACGACAGACATACGTATCATCAAAAAAAAACACAAACGTTCTTGCAGACAGCAAGTCACGTGCTATCAATGTTTTTTTTGCTGGACCCATGCACTGAATATCTTTCACTTATGGAAGAACAATCAAGGGACCTAGCAGCTCCAGAATTTACTTCAGGACAACACGACATCTTTGAAATCTTTGAAAACATGTACTAAACACTGATTTTTAAATTGTTTGTCACAACAATACCAGATGACTACATTCCAGAAAAATTGAGGCTGATATTCTACTTCACCCTGCATAACTTGTGCTCATCCCGGTGCTAATGCTTTAAGCAGGTGAGTTTCAGACTAATTTATGTGACCATGTTTGAAGGCGGGCATTAGGCGGTGGTCAAAGACCGCCGTGCTTTATCAAATGGCTAAATTCAGAAGACTTACTCGTCTACCTCCTGCTTCTTTCCAATCTGAGGATGAATAGGTCGCCGGTGTTCATGAGGACGTAACTGTTCCAATCCTCTGTTCTGATACATATTTGTTTACATTCGTCAAGGGTCTCTCCATTTGTTCTTCCCATGTAAAACTTTACAGTACAAACAACTACAAAAAGTTTTATATCCGGATGGGTAGCCGATTTCCGGCTGTGAGTTGACATCACCACAGAAAAAATTCGACAATTTTAATCCATTCTATTTCTTCAATTGAGGACATTATTGGGGAAAAAAGAATTTGGAACACTGCATATCATCTGGAGGTAAATAGTTTGGGCGAAAGGTTCCACCGAACATTAAAAATCAGCCCTAAAACCATTGACAGACTAGTCAAAATGGTTGGAACAGTTAACTTTTGTTCTATTTGGACGCTGTTTAGTAATAGTTGTTGAAATCCAATGTTCTTTTGCTGACATGGAATTGTTTTTCTTCAGTCT
>CAHIKZ030005466.1:1110000-1127500 GCA_903632075.3 Acanthosepion pharaonis | reverse complement strand
CCGCCGAGATTCCGGTTGCTCCATTTGTGAAGTCAAAACCACGGAGACATGTGTTTCGCTGCTATTTGGATGACTTTCCTCGGCTATCGCCGACTGAAGCGGCTAGTTACGAGGGTGAGATCACAGAGGGAGAGTTCTACGCGATACTGAAAAAGGTCGGCAGAGGTAAGTCAGATTTGACCCGATTTTGACTGTCAGGTTTAACAACTGGTTTCACCAGGACCGGATCTCTAGGGTTGTGATCACGTTTTGGAAAAAAGGGCAAAGGTGTTGGGCGGAATTTAGATAATTACAGTTTTCGCTTATCTGGTGATTATTTCGGAATATATTTATGTACAAGTCATTACTTGTCTTTAAATATTTTATGGTCTGAAAATGAACGCAATGCCACGCAAGAAAATCCTGCTCATCCTTGGGTGAAGCATATTCATTAGACAATTCAAGCAATCTGGCTTTAATCACAGAAGCTTTGTCAGAAGAGGAAGGAATATGTCGACTTAATTGAGAGTACATACGCTCAAACTCAGAAAAAATCTGTTCCTTGAAATTTTTGGAAGGGGAAATGCAGACATTGAGTCCGCGGGAAAGAAACATCAGTTCCATCTGAGTCAAAGTGACACTGGAATAATTGAAAAAGTGTTTACTAGAATTTTCATCGTCAACTCCGAAGCTTCTAGAGACGAAGTAATCCTTATCTCTCTCTGTATCAAGTTTTTTTTTTCCCAATCGTATCTCGTTATTAGCTAATTAACTAGAGAGACGAAGGAAATAAAAAAAAATTACTTTACCTCTCATGTCATTCAAAATAGAACGAAAGAAACGCTAACATGAACAAGGATAATCAAACAATTTATCTAACTCATGTCTGATAAAAGATTGCTCAACTGAAAAGGAACTGATTTTGATTTTTAACGACATTGGTCTAATAAAAGACGGGAAAACATAACAGGACAAAGACGACAAGTTTTAGTCTTAAGGAGTTAACCTTGTGACATAACAGAATAGAATCTCTTGGGTACCTACGATGAACATATACAGACAAAAACTTGTAGCCACACAAGAAGAAAATAGATTTAAATAGAATGGACGTCATTATTTTACCTTGAGGGGGCCTTTTTCGTTAACACTTTCTCAAAAGGTGAACGTTAGCCGGCAGCTGGAAACAATCAAAGACACATTATTAAATAAATAATTTCTGTTGGTCGAAAGGCACTCTCGAGGTAAAATAGTGGCGTCCATTCTATACAAATCTATCTTCTTCTGTTGGCACAATCTTTTTTATATATATATATATATATATATATATATATATATATATATATATATATATATATATATATATTAACGATAGCTAGGAAAATGAAGAATTTATGTGTCGTTTTTAAAAAGCTAAAAAAGAACAACCGATTTCGTCCCCAAGAAAAAGCGTTCTTCTTGTTGTGGGCGCCATTGTTTTTTAACATTGAAAGACATTTTAAAAATTAAATGGTAGAATTAAAGTTATTTACAAAAACAAGCCGAACAATTAGAAAAGTTGTGTCGCCATAGAGAAATGAAGAAATTAATGGATCCATAGTTAAATCCTTGATATGGCGGAGTATTTGAAAATATAACTGCCACAAAATCATCGAGAAAAACGAAAAAACAAGAAGCAAAAGACGAAGGCCAAAATAAAAGAAAGTTGATGTCAATAAACTTGATAAGCAAGTTTATTTTCTGGGATATAAAATATATATATATATATATATATATATATATATATATATATATATATATATATAAGCGTGTAAATTAAATTAATATAACTAATAGAAGAAAGAATATATGAACTTCAAGAAAGCAAGAGTCCAATAACATTCAGACCCAGTAGGCATTCCCTCTATTTACAAAGGGAAGGCCCACGGATCTGATATAGAAGGACTCTAGAACCCTGAGGGGATATAAGGAATGGGACCTAGATAAAATCAAAAAACGGTCCGCACTAAAATCAAAAAAACACAATTCCTGCTATTTATTACATGCTCTGCAATAGCAGAGCCAGAAGTATTAGTTAGTTGGCTTTTCCTGGCATCCGGATTCAAAATCCTGGTGGGTAAGTGTTGTTTTATTCCCACATCTAAACGTTGGGACGTCATCCTTATATAGTCGAGTCAACAACTACACTTATATCTATAAATCACTGAATATGATATATATATATATATATATATATATATATATATATATATATGTGTGTGTGTGTGTGTGTGTGTGTGTGTGTGTGTGTGTGTGCGTGTGTGAACTTCTGTAATAATAAAAAGATCATATGATTCTTTATGCGCGACTCAACCAAGTTAAATGCGTTGAAGCCATATTACAGAGTACCTCAAGAGACATACTAAACTTTTACTATGTGCATTAACAAGACAAAACAAAATATTTCTTTGAACAGGCTGAAGTCAGCTTTGTTTGAATGGTATATGGCCGAATGTTGGCACACCAGTCACTAAACTATCTCCAGTATGACCAGATTTACCAAATCAAAGAGTGACCAGATCGCAACGCCTTATTCTTTTGTTCAAGCGTTTCTCATCTTAATCATCTTTCTCTCTTTGCTGGACATTCTCATATGAACTCATATATAACCCTAATATAGGAATAACTTTGTGTACTATTGAATTAGAATCAAGGTAAGGCTTCAAGAACACCAGAGAGCTGTAACTCGAAGAGAAGTGGAAAAATCTAGCGTGGCTGACCAGATATAGAGAGAGAAGAGAGATCGTCACCCTCTGTGGGATCAGGTTGAAATCATAGACAAAGAACATCATTGGAAAATTCGTAATCTTAAGGAATCAGCACTTTTACTAGGCCATAAAAATCTCCTGGGCCGACCAAGCATAGAAATGAATCCAATATGCGTACCAGAAATAAGGGATGACAGAGAAAATTTCAATATGGGCTCTGGTAAAAAACATGGAATGATAACAACAAAAATTGCAATATGAGCAATGGTAAAAAAATGTGGGAAAATGACATTAGCCCGAATAATGTAAATAGTGTAAATAATCCCTCATCTCAGAAATATATACAGATACTGAATTAGAATTTGGCTATTTTTCTGAGATGAGGTATTATATACACTATTTACATTATTCGGACTACATGACACATTGGATAAAAAGCCGTTAGTTAGATCCAGTGACAGGACCCAAAGAGTGTGAGTTCAATACCCGGTTAAGGCGGTGGAGAACTTTGAGTGGGGAATTAACAGGGGGTAACTGACATCCATTAAAAACATGGCACATGGAAGTAAAACAGTCTGCCCCAGTAAGCGAAATAAAGGGTTCAGTTCGACATTCCAACCACCTGAAGAAGGCCGGACCGTACAACGGCCGAAACGTTGTAATAAATATGACGACAAAGATGAGGACAATAGTCCGCATGATGTAAATAGTGAATTAGTATTAAAATATTCTAGTTCAAACTGCATGCATATCCATTTTGTATATTATGATCCCATATTTTTCTTTCGTAACACGCAGAATAAAATTAACAAAACTGTTTAAAGACAATGTACCGGTAGCGATGCAAAGGTCAGTTGTCTCACTTTGGTTGAGATGAAGTCAAAAGCGTCCAATGACATCCGGGGAGTAACAAAAAACAGTATTTAGTTAGCTCTCCACAACTCAAGATGTAACTGTCCACACGAGTTGCTATCAAATCTACAAAGAAGACATGCGTGGCAAATCTACAACACTAGGCCATAGAGACAGCCATATCTGGTCTTAGCAAGCACACAGAAATACACTTTGCAATATTTTTTCGGTTGGAAAATATTACAAATAATACCCGCTCTCTTTTCGTCCATTTCATACTGTTTGTTTTATACATATGTTATAATTTCTCTGTGTGAGGCACATTTTTGATAAGAATGTATACTCTCTTTGAGAATAATGCTTGTTTACCATTCCTTTCTGTCAAATATATTGTTCCGTACGTGCGTTCAGGTGTTACTATATCACGGATATACTAATGACTATAACGGAGAAATGCTAACTGGGAATATTCTTTCTTGCATAGCACTTTCAATAGAAATATTTAGGAAGTAATATCCAGCAAGCGAGATAGAAGCTGAGAAGAGGAAGTAGTGCATGGTCAATCTCTCAAGGATATGCATAAGGAGCATAAGTAGGGGAATTAATAAAATGGAAAAATTCGACTGGGTGATGAAAGCAGATTTGAAAGGAGGAAAGAATCCTTAATATGTCCTGCACAATAAGAAACCCATGGGCGCCTACGACGTCGAATATGATATTGACAAAACTATTGAGTTAGCGTTGTGCAGAATGTATGAAAAAGCAGGGGAAAATGTAAGTCGTATCGCAAGTGGATATTCATGCAAATAGTGTTATTATTTAGTTCCTACGAAGACTCGACTATATCGTACGTACATTGGCTGCTTTAATATATACGAACTGGAGAGAAGAAAAAATACTATGCACACAATTCTCTTGCAGTACTAGAAAATGAGAAGGTAAAGTAGTTCTGGGACTTTACTGTACACTGTGATAATCTAATCGAAGCAAGAACGTTAAATATCATTAGTCTACAGGACGATGATATGCGGTGTTAGATCATTGATATAGCGGCACCAAGGTACGTGAGGTTAATTGAAAAAGAAAAAGAGGCCATGAAAAGTATAAAGATTTGTAACATTTGATAACACGCTTGTGATGGCTGAAGAAAATTAAAAGGCGTTCGGCTTAATGTGGGTGCTTTTGTTTTGTTTTTGTTTTTTAATTTTGGAAGACATTTTAAAAATTAACTGGTAAAAATTAAGTTATTGACGAAAACAACCAGAATTCTTAGAAAAGTTTTGTCACGAGAGCGAGATGAAGAAATTAATGGACCCATAGTTAAATCATTAAACGAGCGGAGGAGTTGGAAAAAGAATCTGCCAGAAAAACTGAAAACAAGAAGCGAAAAACTAAGGCCAAAATAAAATGGAAGAAAACTGATGTCAATCTTCCTACATAGCCAGTTTCTTTTTGAAAATGCTGATTTAGATAAGTTCTCAACCCACCAATGCCTGAGGGGTTTAGGACAAGTGTGACACTGAAGGGTTTATTCTTACTGCACAGAATCAGAGCCTGCTTACATGCAATTAATATCTAGTATCCTTAATGTAGGTTCTGTGGTGAATACGTTGAAACTATTCATCACCTTATTTAAGGATGTCCAATACTCACACTCAGTACAAAAATCGTCATGATAGGGTAGGTCAGTATTCATTTGATGGTCTGTCATCACTACAGGATAAAAAATCTACAAAATGTTATGAACATCAGCAGTTGGAGAAGATGTAACCATGTTATGGGGTTTTTCCTATTAGTAAATATTGAACAGTATAAACAAATAGCGATTGTCAGTTTGCTATAAATATAAATTGTTGGCCATTTTTTTTATAAATATTTATTGTGGATCATTCTACTATAAAATATATTACTGGTCCTTTTGTTTTAAAAATGTAATGTTGGTCATTTTACTACACAAATATAGTGTTGGTTGTAATTCTTTATGATAAACATTGCTGGTAATCTCAAGGCAAAAATGTATTGTTGGTAACATTATTATAAGAAATTATGGTTGTTAATTTTATTATTGTTATGGTCCGGTTCCTTGTACCACGGTGATAGTCCAAGGTAGAACCAAATAAAGAAGAACTCGAACACAGGTATGGAATAACACAGATATATTACAAACAGGAATATATACAAAGAAGTAGAAGTGTTAGTATGAACAATCAGGTTTAGTAGAGAAAAACAATGTAGTATCGACCAGTATCACTATTCCAATGTTTTGCAGTAATCGCCTGAACGCGACTCTGTTTCGGACTACCTCTGACTCGACTCTTGACTCGACTTGAACTAGTGAACTCCTTGCCTACTCCTGAGGCGCAGTATTTATTAAGTATGGACTCGTCCATTATTATTAAAAATGTATTTTTATACTTTCCTAGCGTTTTGATGTTTTGGGGTTCATATTTCACTCAGAGTTGAGGCCATGACTGGTGCTGCCACCCCGGGTCAGATTGAATCTGGAAAAAACAGTAATTAAGAGATGGTCCCACGCTCCTTGAAAAGATCTAATCTCTCACGTACAGACCTCACTACGGGATGTAGTTTATCGTCATACCCAGGACTAAAACTGCTTCAGAGATGAATTATATCAAATTACAGTTCTAGAAAAACTACCCCAATAATTATCCTATATTTTTGATCACTGGAATGTCATCATTCAAATGTACCCATTGTTCACTAACCCTTTCTTGTCAGCCTTTATCTCAAAGAATCGAATTGATATTTAGTCGAATTGTTAATTTTGATGGTTCGAAACAAACATCCACATGAACATGCGTAAAGATCCCCTCTTCCAAGCTGTGAGAAGCATGTCTTCATATCTCCAGTATATTGATCTCGCTTTTCAGTGGATGCTCTTATGTGGACGTTTGCCAGAGGGTCTAATCTAAGAAAATCAATGGCTCCCCTACACACTCAGACGCGACAAGAAAATCATATTCATTGGGCCAATTTGATTTACTACGAAATATCTCAGATTTCCAGGGCTTTCAATTTATAAAATCAAAAGTGTCCACTAATAGTTGCAGTTACTGCCAAATCTGATCGGTTCACGAATCCCAGTCAAGAAAATCATAGCCGCAGATGATAAAACCACATTCATATAACGAACCAAGTAAGAGAAAGTAATAATTTCAGCAATTTCCAATACCGTTAATGCTAAATTTTAGCCATCACACACACACACACACACATATATATATATATATATATATATATATATATATATATATATATATATATATATATACAAAGTATTAATTTATATATTATAGAGTCTTCCTTATATTTATATATTAGATAAAGTAACAATTTCTCACTCACACACACGCACACACACGCATATATATATATATATATATATATATATATATATATAACTTCTGAATTTTCCACTACCATTAATGCTTAATCTCAGAGATCTTCCTCTCTCTTTCATTCTCTTTCTCTCTCACACACACAGATCACAGATATATATATATATATATATATATATATATATATATATATATATATATATATATATATATATATATATATAACTCTATATGCGTGCGTGATCTTGATTTCTGATATTTAACACGAACGTCTTTGAAAATGCTGAAATTATTAATTTATTGCTTATATATTAATATTATTATTATTATTATTATCTATCGCACACACACACACAAATATATATATATATATATATATATATATATATATATATATATATATATTGAGTGAGAGAGAGATAGAGAGATAGATACATATATACATATGTATATATATCTTTCATATATCGGTCGGATTCTTATAACTCATATATCAGTTGGATAGTGATTAAAAACTTAATCTTGTGGGGAATTTGAAATAACTTTGAATATAATTTTTTATTTTAACGCGTTTTATTTCTCTCAGTGGATATTTAATCGGCTTAGCTTCGAATTACATACTATTTTATAGAAAAACTGGGCTGGAAATACCGTATTGTGACAATATTACATGTGATGACCGGCCATAAAAATCAATATTCGTAATCCGGAGTTGAAACGCTGCTCATTTACGCCAAAGGCGAATATGCAATTAAGTCAGCCATGATGGATTGCTGAGAAGGCAGACGTTGCTATATTTACCAAATTTAAATCACTACCTAGCAAAGCCAAATATGCAGAATGTCTTACAACAAGAAGGTACGCCTTCTTGCCTCTTCGAAAAATTTAACTTTAGAAATTCAGTATATTAAATGTGTCCGTCAATTATAAATCAATAAAGATAGGAGAAAAAAATGAATTTAATAAGTAACAGTCGATATTGTCCATATGTCTTAAAATCATATCTAGATAGCATGTTAATTTAAGAAGAAGCTATTAATAATGTTCTATCTATTAGTCGTCAGCACCCGTATCCATCTGAGCATCGGGATCGTCATCCTCTCTATTTCAATTCATAAGGTGCCTGTGACGGATATGGCTGTGAAATCCCAACTTACTCCTGAAGAGTCGTGAGCAGATGTATAAATGTGATTCGTGCCCTCCTGACATCTCCTCTTCATGTTGACCGTTAGACTCGTAACTTTTTATTGTATGTTAAATAAGGACTTCATCTCCGAGTAGTTTAGGTTTAAATCTCGATATATATTTTCATTTTTTATATCTACCATCAGTTTCTAAAATGAACAAACTATTTATTAAGATCACTTAGAAACTACAAATGACTAACTAGTTAATAGTCTTTCAATTGTTTAGCCCTCGGCATTTATACGATAAGAGGAAATACTTTGAAAACACACTCTGGAGTTTTCCGAATATCCTTTCATATTTGTGCTAAAAGAAAAGATTAAACGATATAAATAAACACTAAACTCATAATAATAATAATACCTTACAAGTCGATCGCAACTCTGGCTGAAAACAACTTAACTAAACCTAAAGTAAAATTGGTTACGGCATCTTTTAAAACAATAAGCGATTTAATTAAAGCAAAACAAAATAATATCACCATAAAACATGCCTTGTGTCATATTATATTCATATAAGTCTAAAGATAAATCCCAAACATTATTTCTCATGTGAACTTCATTGTTCAGCTAAGTCTGAGGACTTCAGTCGCCAGGTTGTACCTCTTTCTAGAAAGAGGGTTAGAGGAAATACCTGATTCCTGAGGAGTCTCCAAATGGGAAATGACGAAGAAGCTTGATATATTTTTGTACTTAATCACATGTAATCATGACACCCCTACTTTAAAGTTGGTATTTTATCGTAATCCGTTTGACTGGGCGTTCGTTAATATCATAGTTTTACGTAATAGATACAGATACACAGAAGACATATTAGAAATTGCTTGAAAGCCATAGCATCGGTTGACCCAATATTTATGGTGAGAAATTAAGTGCGGGTATCTGTTTAGAAGCTAACAATGGCTGCGGTTTCAGAAAGACATACGTTATCGTGACCGAATGTTTTATCGTCTTGTCCTTGCTCAAAATGTTGATGATACCAGATTATTTTCTCTTGGAGATACTGTAACTGAGTTCAGTACAGCATAGTTGAGGTATAACATACGTTATCTTGGAAAATTAGACTTGTGTACCAGGATACGAGTGGCCAGCTATACAGGAACATAAACATTTAAAGATATCCAACCTTCTCCATTTAACCCTTTGGAGTTGGAGTCCCATTTGGAGATTGTGCCAAGACAGAGGCCTTTTTACATGGTTTCACTTGGAAAGCACACACAAACACACACACACACACACACACACACACACAAAAAAAAAAAAAAAAAAAAAAAAACGCGTTGTAAAATCTCAGAACAGCAAAATATTATAGAAACCGCCATTGAAAGGCCCGGATGCGTAAAAAAATGCAAGAAGAAATCTGATTGGCTGGTACGAAGACCAGCCGGCTTATCTCGAGGCTTGTATTATCTTGCTGACTAATAGGCCCTGTCGTCGTCTTCGTCATTGGACTTTTTGACCGATATATCGGTTCTGACGTCTCCTGAGGGTTAATTAATAATCTTCATTTCATGGAGACACACTTAAACAACATTGTGCTTTATAGATAACACTGTATTTTAATTCATAATCATTATCGGATATTTGTATAGTTTTCGACACCGGAATCTATTTTGAAGGAGAGCAAAGAAAACTTCATTTCTAGAATAGTTTAAATATCATCTGTTGTTCAAATTATGATTTTTAATTGAATTTTATTTTACAGGGAAATTTAAAAATCTGAATCTCGAAAACTTTAATACTTTGGTTGGTTTTAGCGCTAAACGTGGTCTCTGCACAAGGTTTTATGAAATATTATATACCATAGACCAAACATTTGAGTAACAATGAGGATTTTGGAAAGAATACAACGAAAAGGACACTTTTAGTTAATGTTACGAAGAGAAAGCTGAACTTTCTGAGGGTTGAGAAACATTGATACTCACAGGAAAGATGTTAGAGTGACGGTGGAACGTAACGTATGACTTACCTATAGAGCTAGAGTGACCTATAGAGCAGACTAAGAAAGAGATGGCAAAAACAGACAACTGTTATTAAGAAATACAAATGGCGGGAAATTGTGGAGCACCGTGGTCGCAAAGGTTCTGAAGAAATGCGGCACATAGATAAAAAAAAGGGTACATATTCTCTAATTAAGTGTTTTCTTTGATGGAGAAAGCCAAGATTATGAGTTCCTGCTTGACAGATATGAAGCAACAAAGAAAACTAGATGTTATGTTTTAATCTCATTGTCACTTTTTCTTTTTCTGTATTTTTCATTCAATTTTACACTCTTTTTCATTCGTTTCATCATTTTATATATCTTTTTTGTCTATCAGTAGATTTTTTTCTCTCTCTCTCTCTTCCTGTTTTTATTTTTCTTTTACCGTCCTCTCTCTCTGACTCTATCTCGTTATGTTTTCACTTTCATTCGTTCTTTTTTCTTACTTACTACCTTTCGATTTCTCTCTCTTTGTCTCATTTTTTCGCTCTCCTTTGTACACTCCTTCACAGTATACGTGTATCGCGGCTTTCTCTCTCTCTTCCCTCTCTCCCCTTTCTCTCTCTCTCTCTCTCTCTATCTATCTATCTATCTATCTATTTTTGTGTCATGTTATTTCTTTATTTCTGTTTACCTATCATACTCTCTTTTCGTTTTCTAGTTCTTTCTTTCTTTCTTCCCTCATTCACTCTGTATATGACTGTATATGGCGGTTTCTCTGTATATATATATATATATATATATATATATATATATATATATATATATATATATATATATATATTATGGAATTGTATTCGTGATCAATCAAAACTCTTAAACAATTATATAGGCCACACTACAACATGTTTGACAAGAAGACTCACACTATATTTTTCTGACCATAGCTCAATTAGGTTTCATTTAAATACTCATGGAGACCTACCGGACCCTATTCGTAACATGCTTTTGGATAACACCAATATTATAGCATCATCTACATATAAAAAATAGACTAAAAATAATGAAAGCCGTATTAATAAAAACGAAAAAAACAACAACACTCCGTAATATCAACTATGATCATGGACATCAGATCTTGACCGTGTTTTCAAAATGAAACTTTCTATAAATACATATATAGAGCAATCTATTTCTTGTTAACAGTTAATATATTTCAACCTGGAAAATTGCTAAGTGTATAGCCAAATACGCTAAAAAACAATAATTGGACAGTTTTTATATAACTAATCTACGGAAAAGACAAAATCACATGAGAAATTGTATAGAAATCTTAAACAAAACACCTTGTCTTTTATATTCAATAAAACCTGAATGAAGAAAAATTAAAGCCTTAATACACAATATATATATATATATATATATATATATATATATATATATATATATATATATATATATATGACATTGTGGCGTTTTTTCTTCCCTTTATTTCTCCCTTACACTTGCACTTTATCTTTCTATCTCACACTTTCACGCATTCTCTTTAACTCTCCTTTCCATCTATCTTTCCCTCTTTGTTTCTCCATTTTCTCTCTGTTGAGGTTGCTCCCTGTTTTTCTGTCTTTCTTTTTCATTCTATCTAAATTTCTCATTCATTTTTCTGGTTATATCTTTCTCTCTATTTCAGTGTCTCTGTCTCTCTCTCTTTCTACCCCTCTTATTACATATTTTTCTCACATTTTCTGTGTATCTCACTTTCTGTCAATCCCAGTTTTGGTCTCTCTCTCTCTCTTTTTGTATTACGTTTTCGCTCTCTATTTTCTGTCTCTCTTTCTCTTTAACTCAATCTTTCCTTGTATCATTCTCTTTGACCCGGTTTTTCTGTTTATTTCTATTTCTCTTTCTTTCTATCACCCTTTCTCTATTTTCTTGTATCTCTTCTTCTATCTTTTTGTCTTATCTTCTTTCTCTCGCATTCCTCTATGAAAATATCTGCAATAAAGCAAATTCCACGGTTCAAAGAACAACGCTTGCATTCTTCCTGAGCGGTTTCTAACAGAGAAGAAAACTCAAAATGATAAGCTATAGACTTTGACGCCAATGACATATAGGTCCCTTCCACAGGTCAACAACGGTGTACCACCGCGTAATGATGTATATATATATATATATATATATATATTAGTAATTTTTTATTTTGTAAGGTAGCCGCCACTATGGCTGAAATTTTATTCGGCCTGAGTTTTAAGTGTCATCGGATCACAGTTCATGACAAGTGGCCTGGAATATTGCATCCAATCTGATGTTTTCCGTGGATTGAAAATCTATAGTGGAATTAGCATCTAGCTACCCGGGTTGGTTCTGGATATACAATACATCCGTTTAGTATTTTCCATTGAATCTGTCTAACCACCCCACTTATAACAGGGATGCCTACCAACTTAACTGAGATAGGAACAGCACCTATTATTGTTCCGAGCCCAATAAACGTAACATTTATACATTGATTTTAAAATATGAGAATTAAGATGTGTTAGTAACAAACATATTGTGTATTTCAAAAGTCCTTGTGCATAAATGAAGAATGTCTCGCCTGACACAAAGTAACACTTGGGCAATGACAGTTTTCTTGAGTGAATGCTGAACAATCTCACCACAAATGATGGAGAGACTTGAAGCAACATGAATGCGGCACTACAGAAATATAATGAGAATATCATGAACCGATCACGTGAGCGACGCCGAAGGTAAATGTAAATGGAAACAAAAAGGACACTTACAATTACCACTAGAATGTGGCAGTTGAAATTTCTAGGGTGCATAATACTTATCTAGCGAACTTATATATGGATAGCGGAACAGAATTAAGGAGAGATAAAAAGTGAAAATTTATTAACAGCTATAGAGGACCGGAAGACGTGGAAAGCCAGTATCACCAAGGACCTGAATGAACACAGGGTTGCACAATAAGATACACATATCTATCTATCTATCTATCTATCTATCTATCTATATATATATATATATATATATATATATATATATATATATTTATTTATTCGAAAATTATAAATAAATATGTTATAAAATCACTACAAAAATGGCCAGTTTTAAGACTTCTTGTGACTTATCTAGTGATGGTGTTGAATTTAGAATAAAGGGTTTATTCATTCAACATCATCACTTGATAAGACACCAGAAGTGTTGAAACAAAATGGCTATGTAGAGATTTTGTAATATATTTATGTTATAATTTTCGAATAAATAATTATAATTGCTCTATTCTTTTAAGAATAGTATTTTTGGTTATTGGTATTATTCCTTATACACCAATACTTATACTTATATATATATATATATATATATATATATATATATATATTGTTAACATTTTACAATATCTAGAAAAGAACAAATATTAGTTACTATAATTTGTAAGCTAGCTAGACAAGCTGAAATCACTAGTTGTCAAGTAAAAAAGGCATGATTTCAACTAGTTTTCGTGATTTTTCAAGCACCAAATTTTACTTATTGTGATTTTGATTAAGCTACCTAAACACGCTGAAAACTCTAGTTTACTATATAGGTAATAAACCTTTTATAGATGCCCACAGTTTGAAAGCAGGAATTTACACTGCATATTGTCAGTCAGTTCCACGACTCAATACTTTTAAGTTTCCAACCCTTATAACAAGGAAGACTGAACAGACGTGGTTCTTAAAGAGTCTGGAAGAAAATCTCTGAATTGAAAACCAATATCAGCTTTCCATGATCACCCACCTTGGATGTAAGGCAGACCAGGTTATCAAGCCGTTGTTGGCAGCCAGTCTAGGAGAAGGATAGTTCTGGAGATGAAAGCCATAACAACGGTCCATGATCACTAATGCTTAGAAATTAGAATGAGATGGCGCACACAATTATTAATAACTAGTTTCTTACAAGATGTTAAACGGATATTTAAAGACCTTGTATTTACAAAAGTGAAAATATGTTTGAAATCTTATATGGAAACGCATGCATGAGAGATTCGAATTACAATTTCATATTCCTGCAGTAAAATTGAACCGGTCAATTCATGACTTCCATAATCTTTGGAGACTAAGTGCTCGTCTTTATTCTACGTTGAACGTTGTTCCGAAAGGTTTACCGTTAAAATTTGACCCTATTCTTTTCAATAGTTCAAAGTTCTGCCAATAGAACCAGTAGCCGTAGGCATGAAACGATCACTATTCGTCGCTGAAGCATCCCGGTGTCTTTTAACTAATTTCGCCGTGTCATTAAAAAATTAAAATCTCTTAATAATTTAACAGATAAAATTTATTCATACCCTTTTTTAATGTTTGTTCTTGAGTATGATAAGTACATTCGGAATATTAAACAAAGCTATTTACATTATTCGGATAATTTTCCTCATCTTTCTTGCCATATATATCACAACGTTTCGGCCGTTGTACGTTCTGGGCTTCTTCAAATGGTTGGAATGTCGAACTGAACCCTTTATTTCGCTCACTGGGGTAGACTGTTCTAGTTCCACGTGTCATGTGTAATGGATGTCAATAATCAGATATCTTCTGTTAATTGGAGAGGGCAATTAACAGTAGATATCTGATTAACCAGGTATTGAACTTGGAGACGGGAAGTAAGAGGAGGTAACTGATAACTGACATCCGTTAAACATTGCACGTTGAACTAGAACAGTCTACCACACTGAGCGAAATAAATAGTTTAGTTCGAAATTCTGAAGAAGGCCGGAGCGTACAACGGCCGAAACGTTGTGATAAATCCAGCAACAAAGATGAGGACAATAGTCCGAATAATGTTAATAGTGTACATAATACCTCATCTGAGAAATATAGACAGATATTAAACATTAAGCGATTAACATTCTAATTGCCAATAAAAAAATTATGACACGTCCTTCACCCGAATAATAATGATGAGAAATTGTAATGCAGAAAAAGTCACACCCACAAACAGGCATAAGTAAATATATAGTTATTTATTGCTTGAATTGAAACAATTGCTGCACAAGGCTAATGGGGAGGTGGGGTAAGGCTGGACAACACTTTCTATCCTAGACCTAGCTAATCAGATTCACGAACCATGCATTCTTTACAATTTGCTCATTCTCCACAACTCTCCCGTCGCCATATACCACAATACTACAAATTCTCGGGGAACCTACAAAAAAAAAACCATGACATAAAAGTCTTTGAGTTTAATGATATATTTATTATTGTAAAAAGTACAATAAATGTAGCACATAGACGAAGGGGAAGTGGTGAATGGCTGGTCTTTGTTATCTGTACTTGTCCTAGTTAATCACAATCCCGATCCATTCATCCAATACAATTACCACAAGAACTCATCCATCACCATTCAATCCTTCATATCCACAATGCCACATCTTCAATGGGGACCTACAAAACAACCCATGACATTTTGTGCATAACATTATTATATTTTTTCTTTAACGTTAAAATAATCCATCCATTTTTCATGGTCATTCTTTGTCATTAAAAACTTATATCTAACTAATCAGATTCACGATTCATTACAACTTGCACATACATCACATACACAAATTTGGTCGATCGCCATTCAATCCTATATATACCACAATACTGCATGCACACATGGAACCTACAAAACACCCCCATGAGATATATATATTTATTGTTCCAATTGAAACAACTGTGGCACAAGGCCAATGGGGAAGTTGTGCAAGGCTGGTCAACATTTTCTATCCTAGACGTAGCTAATCAGATTCTGTTTTTCCTTTTTCTTACCAAAATATATAAAAAAAAATATGTGCTCATGAAATGCGACGTGTTTGAGAGAAGAAACCAGAAAATGAAAATCAAAAGAATACAAAAGGATTCGAGATTAAAACGAAACTGATGTTAGAAGGACCCAACCATATCACAAAAATAATAGGAGTGACCGCTTTATTCTGCCTTTGGGCAAAATTAAGAGGCACACTCACTAAAGGAAAGGGAAGGTAAAAAAAAAATATATAAATGAGGAGTGGAAAATATAAAGGCTGACTCGGTCGAGATTAAAAAAAAAATGGGGAAACAAAAACAAAGTGGAGAGATTGAGAATCTCAACATGGATCATAAGGAAAGAGAATGCTGTGGACAGTCCTGGAATATATACTCACATTAATTAGGTAAACAAAGAATTTCTACCATACCTAGGGTTGGGCTCACAGTTTCACAGTGGACTTAAAAAAAGAAAATTGAGACTGGCCTTATTCATTCGCGCCAAACTTGCCACATTTGCTCACCTTTTGCTAAATTCTGTCGAAGTAAATATATATACAGATTACGTTTTATAGATAGTAAACACTGTTTTTTACATGTTGCTTTGAAATCCCAATTTCAGTTTAATAGTGAATAATTTAATAAGGGATTAAATATTATCCTCTTGAGTGATATCTCTTTTTCTTTTTTTTTTACAATGTGCCGCTTCACTTTTGGGCGATCATGACTTTCCACATATTCCTGGTTTGTTATTTTACTGTTGCCCCTACTCCCTGTTCTGCCATCTATATACAAAAGCTTGTTATGTAGATTCCTAGCTACTTTCGTCTATTCATTTTCCCTGCGATTGTTATATTTTCAAGGATATTTTTTAAAATCATCGAGACTCAAGGGGTTACTGGGCGTGGAAGTGTTAGAAACAGGAACATTGCTAAGGAGTGAGAACACAGAAGAGGAATCAAGGGGAGAGCAGATAGTGATTGAGATTCAGTTAAGTTTTTGCAGATTAAAGCTGACTGAAAAACAGTGAGCCGGAAAAGAGTTAAACAAGAGAGTAGTACGAGAAAAGAAATTAATAGCATATAATTTACGGTTGCATCTATCCATCGCAACTCTGACATTGGTGAGACTTTATCGCCAGGTTTGTATTGCGCTTAAATTCGATAGCGAAGACCCCATCAAAACAATTACCATGAAATTCTTTGAAGAAAATGCGAAAAGAGGCAACCTGAAGGCGGTGGAAAATTGACTCAGTCAGAGAAGGCAGATCGGGGTCAAAATATTGTTGATTCTTTGGATTTTATCAAGGAGCTCTAGATAAATAGCAGGAGCAGCGGACCATATGTGGCAGCAATAGCTTTTTTTTTTGTAACGAATCAAAAACGGAGAGGTCTTTCTTGCTTCATGTATATCAGTTATTATTAGTTAGCCATTATCGAGGATGATTTTATTTTTGCTTTTTGATACAGCCACAATGTGCTGTGTTCAGAAAATAAAACATCCCTATAACACACTAAAAACACACAAACCAGACACCCAATTAAGAACATTTGGACAGTTTCTATATACTGTGTGTCCAGAAAAGAAAACACTCGTTTGAACACAAAAATTAAAGAAAAGCGTAATCGCAGTATCTTGTATCTCGTCCTTAATGAAACATGTATAAATGAAGGATTGCTGCAAAATACACATT
>CAHIKZ030005466.1:1082500-1107500 GCA_903632075.3 Acanthosepion pharaonis | reverse complement strand
CTTTATATTAAAATAAAGTAATATTCCCTGAATAAACGGGTTTCAATCCCGGCGTACAAATTTTAAGGGGTCATTCAAATGTAAGTTACTTTTTGACATTTGGCACTAAAAGTTATTCCACATTTACAGCATGGGAATCCACATTCATTTCACTTTTGGACTCTGCCCTCTCTCTCTCTCTCTCTCTCTCTCTCTCTCTCTCTCTCTCTCCTTGGCTCGAAGACGACAAACAATGGACAATGTAGTCGAAAGAAAATTCATAAATGAATTTTTTTGATGGTTAGATAAAAAATGTTAAATAATAGTTTCAGACTATTATTTTTAGCGGCAGGGCATTTTGGCTTAGACCTTCTCAAGCTGACCTTTACGGCCAGATGGTAGACTAAATAAATAAGTCGTTTTCGATTGGTTAAATTTAACGTGGGTATGTTAGAGAGTTAGAAGGTGATTTCAGGGAGTTAAGTTTTCAAACATCATACAGAGTAGACGTGTTTATTTCGTGTCTCGAGGAACTTGCTCCCCAGGGGTGTTGATAAAGCGACACCACTTGCTAGTTAAAAATGTTTACGTTGACGTGCTTAACAAAATAGATAAGTTTAAAATTACTTTTATTGAAGTTCTCTTTCATCTCCGGGCACGCAAAACATTTCAACACCCGATCTGCAGAAGACGAACGAGAAAATATGCAACGTTATGGAATCTACTCGCTCAAAGAGAGGGGCTATGCAACAGCTGGAATATAATAAAGTTTTTATTGCTTGTTTTTTTTTTGCATATTTTCATCTGAAATTAAACGAATTATTCGACAGCAAGAGATACTCATCAAAATACTTCTAACATTTCTTTCTTGTTAATAGAACGCACGCAAACACAAACAAACACACACTATAACGGGAAGAATTCATATGAGGGAATAAATCGTTCTATCACAGATCTCAAGTTACACCGCCATTCGTTTGTGGACGTATTGGCGAATCAACGTCTTTTTAAAATACCTAGATTTTAATAGTGTTATAAGCGTTTATAAGCAAATGACGAATACACGAAACTAAAACTTTACCTGGTTTTCAGCTGAGGAAATTTACCAAAAACAAACGAATCTTGTTTTTTAATTGCATATTGGCGATAAAGTCCACTCGTGACCCCAAGTGGAACTCATATCCATTGCTAAATATAATAGAAATGGCCATCTTATACATTATTCCTTCTGAACCCTTAAGTTGTCAGATTCTAGTCCAATGATAGTATTACTGTTATATAAGGGTCAGAGCTGCTTAATCTTCACGCTTACCGTTTTTTCATAATGTTCACATTTATATAAACGGTCTTGAAAGAGATTAATTATTCTCTGCCTGTAGCCTCTTTTTTCCATAAACGCAGCATTCTATTCTCAATTTCCATGGCAAAATTTCAGATGAGCTCTATTCGTTCATTCCACCAATATTACAGCCATCATACATTCTGCCACTACCACGAAGACGAATCCCTTTCATTTCCCTACTGCAAATATAAGGTTAAAGCTCCACTGAAAAAGATTCCCCCCCCAAAAAAATTGCTACATTGTGTAACAAGCTGACGGGAATATTCATTCATAAACACTTAACACCTTCAAGTCAACCGAACGTTGTTATTTATACTCCTTAGCCTCATAATCTTCATTTTCTGACATATATTTCATTCATATCACAAACTTGACCATATTAGCTTTAATCCTCTGAATTTAGATGCTATAGAGAACTGAAATGGGTGAATTTTAGTATACAGATTAGAACCCGAACACTTGGCGCAATGGATTAATGACTTGACATTTTATTTTCCGCACGTGTGCGTGCACATAAACTTATAAATACAAACATATGCACAGAAATTCAAACAATAAATAATTTTAATTATAAATCTAACTTCTTACAATTAATACATAATGATGCAAACAAACCAAATAATATCCTAGTATAGATATTTAAGTATAAGTGCGCATATATATATATATATATATATATATATATATATATTATATTTATATTGTAATCCAAGGACTGTTTCGCAGTTCATGAGTGTGGCTAGACATTCAACATTGCTTCAAGCCGGGATCGAAACCCGAGAGATTTTGCATCTACAGCTAAGCCAGTAGTGCACGGCAGAGATGAATATGAAATTAGATATATTTATTTTTATAAACACAGCAGTGCCTAGAGAACTCGATACATACTACTCTGGATGCTGAAGGTAACATCAATCAGCAAAGTAACAAACTCGTATTAATCCTATATATATATATATATATATATATATAGGAAGAGGTTATACTAGTTACAACGAGAGAAAAGTGTGTATGTTAAAAAGAAGAGAGAAACCGCAAACGTTTTTTGCTTATAATGTGTAAGTTTTTTTAAAAATAATATGCTTTATTTTCCATAATTTTGCTACACGCGTTTCCGGTCTCGCGACTGTCTTCAGGCAAAGAGGAGGGGGGATTTCCACATATTATAAAAAATAATAATTTTTTTCTTCATGTTTTTCCATGTTAAATATTATCAATATGAGACATTCTCTTTTTTTTGTATTAGAGATCCAAACGTCTTTCTTGAACTGGCAGTGAAAAGTTCTGCGTGAAGGGCTATAAAACAATTAAGACTAATATTACATCTCTCTGATTATAGTTCAATTTTGCCTCATTTAATTACACATGGAGACCTATCAAACTCTGTCCGAAACATACATTCAGTTAAAAGTAAAAAAAAAAATCATCCTTGATAATGACTAAAATTATAGAGAAAAACGCTCGGACGTACATAACATTCAGATAAATTGTACATAACTTATGTCCAGAAAAGAACATTTTAAGAACACAAGAAAAATTAAATAAAAAAACGAGAGAAATGTAAAGTTAGTCTTCGTGTTAGGCATGTTGTAGTAGTATCCAATATAATTATTTAAGAATTTGGATTGGTCAGAATCACAGTTTTAAATTGAAACTGATAAATTCATTGTCAACCATAATAACTCACCTGCATGATTCAAAGTACAGAGAACCATTATGATTTAAGAATTCACATGTCTTTTAAGGAACCGTCATCCTGACCAGTCCAAATATTTATTCTAATCATTTCATTCCAAGCATGGCGATAACACAGATAAGACACAAGAGGTTAATAAGCGTGAATGAAAAAGAGTTATTGAGGAAAAAGGACAATATTAGAACGGTTTTCAAAATGACAGAATAATATGTCCCGGAAAGGGATATATTTGAACGAAATAGCTAAGTGTTTTTGGCTACTATAACCATGTAGAATATGGAAGCAGTAATCGACTGGTACGCGTCGTAGTCACAGGTAAGAAGTGTAGGTCAATGGCGTAGTCCAATGGGCGTCGTTATAGACTTAGCTCTCAGACTAAGGCTCTTGACACTGTCGTACCTACACGTCCGTCGGTGAGGAGGAACACAGGTGTACACATATTCCATTATAACACAGAAGATAAGTATTACCTAGATATTTACATATTTGAAGATCATATTTCACACGACAACAAGAACCCAAAAGAGAGTTTCATAAGTATATTTACGTAACTGCCCTCAATTTGCACGAGGTGCTTCGGACTGTTTTTTTTTTTAGATTTAGAGAGGCCAGTCAGGTCTGAGCATTACCCCTGAGTCGTGAACGTGATTCTTACTGAGTGTCACACACAAATTGGACAACAAACATCACGATAAGTGTTTCTATATCGTAACATCGACCATCTTAAACTAGACAACTTACCTATGCATTCTTCATTCATTATATATCTAGGTCAGCGAGATAATGATGAAATATTTTGATAATCAGCAGAGGAAAAGAGAGAAAAAACATGTTTCATGAAGGAATTTCTATACGCAACAGCCAAATATTCTAACAGTGCCTTTCCACAATTTACTAATTGTAGTCATTGGTTTTGCAGCCCAACTGATAAGGTTTATCATACTGGAAGAAGGCCAGTCAATAATGAAATAAGGGTAGGCTGGTTTCTCGTCTCGTAAATTATTTATCCGGGTACCGTAGACCTGTGCACGAGGGTAAGAGATGTGAAAAAGATAAACCCTCATACGTACATTGGCGGTGGAAATATCTCCCCCACACTTGTAGAAAGCGTCTGTCGAGAAAACTAAAAGAAAAATATACACACATACGTACGTACGTGCGTGCGCACGCGCACACACAAACGCACGCACCCAAACAAATGCAAACAGACATATAAAAGCACTGACAGACATATACACACGCAAAAAAGCAAACCCACACAAGCACACAAAACCATACACACACACATGCAAACAGGCTTAGACAAACCCCTAAAGAAGCAAACACACATACACACATACAAATACACACACACTAACACACACACACACACACACACACACACACACACACACACACACACGCAGAAACACACGCGCGGGCGCAAACACAAAAAACACGCGAATATAAAAACACGCACGGAAACATGCAGACGAAAAAAAGCAAACACACACAAGCACACAAAACATACACAAACACGCAAAAATACACAGAGAAGCCGCAAACACACGTATACACAGACAAATACACACATACTAGCACACATCACACAGACAACCCCCACCAAACAAACATGCACACACCCAAACACAGACACACGCACACTCACACATACAGAAACACACGCAAACACACAAAAAACTCATGAACATAAAAACGCATACGCACACAAAAACAAACATGAACTCATATGTGGGGGGGTGCCTCCGTATTATGGCGGACTTGGGGTGAGTGTAATATTTAGCAGCTCGGAAAAAAAATCATCGAACCGATTTCGAGTATCTGCAGATTTCATTTTCGCGCAAAGAATCTCGGGAAAAAATTATCAATTTATCTGTTTTTTAACCATCTGGATTAAATAGCGTGATAGGCTGGACTCTTCAGCCTAGTTGGGCAACAAGTCTTCGAGAATGACATTCACAATCGGTTGTTCAGGTGGGGGGGGGCTAGCAGTGGCAATCATCGCAGCGACGTCTGGCGTCTTGTGGTCATTGAGCCATATTCTACAGTTGGAGTGTCCACTCATATATTTGCACACGCTCTACCCCGAATACTGAACACTTTTACGCCCAAATATAACATACCAAAACATTACATCTTATCATATATATATATATATATATATATATATATATATATATATATATATATATTTCGAAAATTATAACATAAATATGTTCTCAAATCACTACAAAAATAGCCATTTTGTTTCAACACTTCTGGTGTCTTATCAAGTGATGGTGATGAATGTACAATAAACAGTTTTAAAAGGTTCAAATGAATCAAACACCCCTCGCTAGGGGAAAAGCTATTACATAAGCTGGAATGACTAATCAAAATACAAGTATATGAGAATTCCAAAAACTTGACAAGGAACTCTGTTTATAATAATTATTTAATGCTTTAATCTTAGGGTTAGACTATAATAGAATTCATTCTAACTAATAAATATTAAATTATATTATAAAATTCAAAATTACCAATTTTAAATAATCAATTTAATCTATATTAAGTTTAAAATTATAAAATTATTTAAAGAAGAAACTGAGGAAAAATACATGTAGTTTTGTTATATTTATTTTGTTTTTATTGAAATTAAGTTGCAATAAACGTTAAGATCTAAATGCTGTTCTGAAGTCCCTTACAACTTAGATACATTCGAAGCAAAAAAATGTGCAAGGGAGGATGAAATCTTGCAAAAAAAAAAATACATACACAGATTATAATACACAAAAACACAAACATATTTAGATATATACAGACGCAAAAAAGTGACGAGACAGGAAATATTTCCACGAACCTTAAAAAAAAACGACCGCATACATACACAAAGAAAGGTACGCAAAAGTGACCATACACACAGATACAGACAAAGACACGCACTTACACACATACATTGACAATGACAGGCCGATAGACCCACGAAGACATATCCAAATTTTAAAGTATTAAAAGAATTCTAACATCTTATTAAAATATAATTTATACAGGCAAAGATACATAGATAAAAATGGTTGAATAGATAAAATTCAAGATGGTCAGAACAGAAGAACAAATATTAGGGAAGAAGGACACTAAAACATATAGACATGGACAGAAAAATAGATATATACCCATAAAAATAACACCATCTAATATATAAAAAAGAAAACTCCCAAACACAAAAATATATATATAAACATTTCACATATAGCTCTATACGCACTTGTCCACATACACGAGTATAAATATATAACAATGTGTGAAAGAAAATAAAGAAAAATACATGAAGACATGAGTGTACACAGATTCTTCATTGAAGACAGAAACACAGAAAAGCGTACCTACATGCAAACATATACCCATATATATATATATATATATATATATATATATATATATATATATATATGAATCCCTCGATTAATCAAAAACGGATTAATCGAATCTAATAACTTATAGGAAATGACGTTATTTGTACCTCAAATTTTAGTCTTATTCACAATTAATTTCTAATTTGCGTATTTTTAATTAAATAAGAGATATATATATATATATATATATATATATATATATATATATATATATATATATATAAAAATATATGAAAAAACGCTATGAATTAATGTTTATCAATCTGATTTTTATGAAAACCTTATTTAAAGTGGTTTTCTGTGTGGTAATCTTCTGTTCTTCATATAATTAGCTTAGAAATTTAATATTTGTCGATGTTATTCAAAATATCTATAATTTCTCTTTTTAATTCATTCATATTTCAAAGACTTTGCCTTCAATTTTTCTTTTTATTTAATTCCATATATTATCAATAGTCTAAAAGTTTTAATTTAATTTTTTAAATGAATGTTATATCTATTTTCTATATTTGTAAATTTTCTACATATCATAATCATAGTATTTTATCGTGAAAATGTTACTTATATTCATTCCATAGTAAATGCATACATCTTTTATATTTTGATATTTTTTAGTATCTGTCTATATTTCTGAGATGAGGTATTATGTACATTATTTAAATTATTCGGACTATTGTCCTCATCTTTGTCGCCATATTTATTATAACATTTCGGCCGTTGTACGCTCCGGCCTTCTTAAGGTGGTTGGAATGTCGAACTGAACCTTTTATTTCGCTCACTGGGGTAGACTTCTGAAAATTTCTCGGACATTCAGGCCGGTAAACGTTTGTGATGTCCCCCGGTGTCGCTGCGCCAATCGTGACGTCTGCCTGGCCGCGCCGTCGTGCTGTCCTGTCCACGGCGCCAGTTGTGATGTCACCCCGTCTGTCTCCGCGCCGTCGCCCTCCTATCTTGTCTTGTGAAGACCAATGTGTCTTGGTTTTGGCCGCGGCACCAAATGTGACTTTCTAACCTATTGCTGATTCGAATGGGAATCTGGTTAGATTCGGTATCAGCCTTGTCGTTCCAGCTCGCCTCCAACGTCTGGTTTCCGAAGTAACTGTTTTGATTTCTAGTCTAACCTACCCACGTTGTGATTTGATCTTAGGTAGACGAAATCAATCAGTCGCCGGGCCGTAATGCAAGTTGAGTCCGAACAAGAGTGATATTGCACAAGTATATGTACAAGAAAATAAAAAAATAACTCGAAAAGTTTAAATGTGTTAAAAAAGGATAACAATATTTTATATCTGGTTGCTGAATACAGGACAGCATCTTTCTTCCCAACCCGCTATATGGATCGTGACACTTGCGTTTGTTAGGTGAGTTTTAACATCTTAAGTTGTTTGTTCTTTAAGAAACTGGTTTTGGTGTATCTTCAGGCGATATTCGTAAAACTTGTTTTGGCGGTGTGAGTCTAAGTCGTTCTTCAAAAATAAATTCTTCTTGGTTAGAAGTTGAGTTCGGAATTGCGTGGGATCTTTCAGTCAGGTTCCTACGAGGCGGGCCCAACTCAATTCAACTCAGCTGCGAACTGCGAACTTTCACTCGCTGCGACTCTGCTTATATGGACGCCGACCATTTTGTTCAGGAAAATTTATTATTTTCTATTTTTGGAAGTCTTTCGACATCCCACCTGCTTCTGTTCTCATATTGGTATCTCACCCTACCCTCAGAGGGTGTCAACGGGTTTCCCCTCTCTCTCACAGTGGCATCTCATACTGATCCCTTCAAGGAGTGTCAACAGGCCTCCCCTCCTACTTCACATGATTACCTTCGCCTAACGCTCACGCCAGTATTCAGCAAATGGGCGCCCAGCAGTGTGGGTGTGGCCAGACTAGCCTCGGTTTAAAAAATCTTGCTCAAAGAAAAAAATTATCTTCCTTTTTTTTTCTTTTTCTTTTCTTTCTTTTTCTTCTTCTCGACAATAAGTCTTTAGACTCGTAGATTTTGTTCTTGTAAAAAAGAATTCTCTTATTGCTATAGTTGTACAAAAACGCACAGCCTTAAAATTTAAATTCAAACTCAGCGTTGCGACTGCACGTTCCAAAACAATAACACATTTCTCGTAGCATTTTTTCGGATTATATCTTTATTTTCGTTGTCCTCTTATTACTGAGAAGTAAAAACAAGAACAACATCTACTTCCATACCTGATGATGTCTGTAGGAACAGATGAAAGCTTGTAAAAAATTAAAAAGACCTTATGCAACTGGAATTTATAAACAGGGATCATATCATTCATATACAGGTTCGGGGTTGATGTATCTTATTTATATTGTTTGCGACGATGTATTCTCGCCATTTATATCATTAACCTCTATATTTGTATTTGTATGAATGATTCATGAATATATATATATATATATATATATATATATATATATAGAGAGAGAGAGAGAGAGAGAATTTTCCAGTACAAATTCTTGCTATTGACAATTTTGTTTTATGATTATCTTGTCCTGTTCACTTGTGCCTAATTTGATTATTATTATTATTATTATTATTATTATTATTATTATTATTATTATTATTATCACTTGAGATCCTCTGCTTTTTCGATGTTTCTGACGACTCATAAGGAACACCTCACTTTTCATAACACAACAGCTATTCCAATCAGTGATGTCATCTGCGGTTCACAATAATGTTACGTATCTAAGAATGCAGAAATGATTATTATTATTATTATTGTTGTTGTTGTAGATTCCGAGATACAATTCGGTCTCCAATGAATGCCAAACACAAGAATTAAAGATTAGAAATTAAATGTATTTACAAAATAATACAATGAGTATTACTATTAGTAAATCCAGGAACGCGATTAGTCGCAATAATATATATATATATATATATATATATATATATATATATATACAGTCTCGAAGTAGGACTTCCTTAGAGTCTATGTGCTTGTAACTGTGACTTCTACAACGGTTACCTCACACTATTACTCTACCTCCAACTCAATCACAATCTCTGCTCACTCTCACTCTCTCTGTCCATATTCTGACTTACTTTGGGTATTTAACGGCAGCAATCCAAGTAACACTCTGGACGAGTCCACTTATATGAAAAAGGGGAGGACCCCATAACAATTATTATTATTATTATTATTATTATTATTATTTTTATACAAACAGCGATTTTGATATGTAGGATTGTCGACTGATCAATTTCGAATCATAATGATTTTCTTAGTTTAACTTTGATTCATTCAAACAATATCCAACTACAGATAACAGCGTTTATATTTATTGAACAACAATTATGTTTTCATTCACCAAAGCTGTTTACTTTGTAATGCTTTAACGTGTTTACAAAGAGAATTAATTTTCCCGGCGATTGAATTTGTATGTTTTAGGAGGTAATATCTTTGAAAATATCAAGAATGCTTCGCTTATTTTTCTCCATTGCCATGAAAGATCATTCTATCATTAATCGCCATTCCAGTGCAATTTGAATGAAACCGATTGAGATAAATTCCACAGTTTTCATTAATTCCTGTAAGAAATAGTGGAAAAATACGAGAGTGGGCTGAAATGTTCATAGGCTGACTATGAAGGAATGATGCTAGATCCGTGACGACGATAAGCAGAACATTTCATAGGCTGAATATGATGCTAGATGCGTGAAATGTTGTATGCATTAATTTTAACTCTTCTTATTACAAACTGCAGTGTTTCTTTCCATGTACGACGATTGGCTGAACATTTCATAGGCTGACTATGGTGCTAGAGCTGTGTAATATTGCATGCATTAATTTCAATTCATCTTACTAATAGCTGCATTGTTTCTTTTCAGTTTAAATCACATAAGAATGCTGTTCATCCTGTATGTTAAAACATTTATCAACAACAGATATAATGTAATCATCATTGTGATATTTGATTCCCGCCCAAGTGTTTCTTTTCTTGCTGGTGAACAGATGGTAGTCAGATGAAGAGAGTAGGGAGAGTGATCAACCAGTTCAAGGGCACAGTCAGCAGTAAAATTATGTAAAAATAATGGTAAAATTATCTGTTTTGAGCATAAGATGAAAAAGGGGAAATTCATTGTAGTCCAATTTTTAGAACATTTTATGAAGACAGTCTGATAAATTATGAAAGAAGCCGTAATCAAACGCATTTGAAACAGGTTTTAAAAGGTTCAAATGAATTAACTACCCCTCGTAAAGGGGAAACGCTGTTACATGAGCTAAAATGACCAATCAAAATACAAGTATACGAGAATTCAAAACACTTGACAACGAAGTGTGACGTCGTCCCCCGGTCCCAGCGCCAACTGTGACGTTCTATCCTGATCTACCACGGCGCCAGTTGTGACGTCCTCAAACAGCACCACTTGTGACGTCTTCGCCGCGGCGCCAGCTGTTCGCTCCTCGCTGCTCCGTCCGGGTGTCGCTGCTCTAAACGTGACGTCCGCCTGTCGCATCAGTCGTGTTGTCTCGTCCTGTGACGACCAACTGGCTTGGTATCGGTCGCGGCACCCAAATGTGACGTTCTAACCTTTTGGTGATTCGGGTGGGAATCTGGTTAGATTTGATATCAGCCTCGTCGTTCCCAACTCGCTTCCAACGCCTGGTTACCAAGGTAACTGCATTGATCTCCAGTCTGCCTACCCACGTTGTGAATTGATCTTAGACAGACGAGATCAAACAGTGGTTGGGGCCGTAATGCAAATTGAGTTCAACGGGGGTGATAACACACAAATATGCATAAAAGAAAATAAAATGAAAACTCAAAAAGTTCAAAGTATCAAAGAAAAAGGTAACAAACTTTATGTCTAGTTGTTCGATACATAGGACTGCATCGATCTCCCGACCCGTTCTGTGGATTGTGACACGTCGTTTTCGCTAGGCAAGTTTTAACGCTTCAAGTTGTTTGCTCTTTGAAATTTGTGTTTCGGTGTGTCTTTGGACGAAAGTCGAAAAAACTTATTTCTGTGGTCTGGTCCTAAGTCGCTCTTCAAAATAATTGTTCTTGGTTGAAGAGGAGTCCGAAATTTTGCGTGAATCTTGGTCAGCTATCTCGAGGCGGCTTCAACTCTGGAAACTGGAGCTCGAACTCTCTGGACACTCATCTCTGCCGCCAGGGCCCGAACTTTCTGGACACTCATCTCTGCCGCCAGGGCCCGAACTGATTTCTGCCTGTTGGGGCTTCGTTTTTATTGACGCCGACCAAAACCGGGGTGGGTCTGTTGGCGTCGGGGGTTCCTCGATAATTCTAAATACATATCCACCTCTTTTATTTCTGGTTAGGATTTTCCACTCTTTTTCCATTTTTGGTAACTTTTTTCACCCCACTTTCTCACCATACTTCTGAGGGGCGTGAACTGCCCTCCCCACTTCTTCGTAGCAGCTTCTCATACTTACACTCTGGATGGGGGCGTCGACATCCTTCTTCGTGCGTCACGTGATCACTCTCGGCCAATGAGGTCTTGGTCGGGTATCTTTCCTCCTCCTTCTTGCGTCACGATCACCACTTGACCAATGATGTCTTAGTTGGGCGTGAACAATCCGCGGCTTTGTTTCGGAAAAAATACCTTGCTTAACTAAAAAGAATTAATTATCTCTTCTCTTTCCTTTTTCTTCCTTTCAAATCGCCGTTATCGCTTCTCTAGCCACGAACGGATAATATGACAACTCTTCAACACGTGGCGTTTGTCAGGTAGTTTATCGCTAATTCATCAAGATGGTTGGTTTTCCCGACATGGCCTCAGAAAAGAATTATCCCCAAAAATTTCAGTCAGTCTGTCGTCTCCAAGGAAGAAAGAAAAACATTTCTGGTTCCCATTTATTTTCCTTCGGTACATGTGTCTGATAACATAATTTTATTATCGCAGGGCAAAGTTGTTTTGTTGAAAGGAATTCGGTCAGCGCTCTGCTTGTGTGGGATTTAATTTTTCATATCTGTCCAAAGTCCTTTTAGTGGCCTGTTTCGTTACTTATCGAAATAGCATTTTTTCAATTGAATTTTTCCTGGGCCAGTGGTCTGGCCATTCGTTTACGTACCTAGATAATATAGCCGTTATCAAAACACATCTGGTTCATTTTTTCTTTTCCTTTTCTTTTTTTTTTTTACTCAGACATTCCCTGTCATTCTAATGACACACTTTTTCACTTGTTACTTATCAATATTTTCTCTTAGGCCATGTGTGTGGCTGTTTTATCACCTATGATCCGTCTCGCATTTCTTTCTGCCTTCTTTTCTTTCTCATTCTTTCTCTGCCTCGTAAATGGTGCCACAGAAGTAAGGTTATAATAACTAATAAATACTATAAAGTTGAGTTTATACTAAACTAGAATTTATTCTAACTAATATGTATTAAATTGTACGATAAAATTTGAAATTAAAATTAAAACCACCCATTTCAAAAATGTAAATTTAATCTATATCAAGTTTAAAATTATAAAATTATTGAGGAAAAAAAGAAAAAAATAGATACGTTATTCTATTCATATTGTTTCTATTGAAATTACGTTGGAAGAAACGTTAAGATCGACTGCCCTTAACTTAATGACAACATGGATACATAGGATTATGACATCTTGCAAAAGACAATACAAACACAATCAGATTATAATACATAAGCACGCAGATCGACTGCCCTTAACTTAATGACAACATGGATACATAGGATTATGACATCTTGCAAAAGACAATACAAACACAATCAGATTATAATACATAAGCACGCAGATATATATATATATATATATATAATTATTTTATAAAAAATTTATAACATAAGTATGTTATAAAATCACTAAAAATAGCCATTTTGTTTCAATGACTCTGTGTCTTATCAAGATAAGACACAGAGTGTGAAACAAAATGGCTATTTTTGTAATTTTATAACATACTTTATGTTATAAATTTTTTGTATAAAAATAATTATATCTGCTCTACTTTGTATTGAGCACTCTTTTAAGAATAGTAATTGTTGGTTATTGAATTCATTCCGTGTATACCAATTATATACTTTGATATATATATATATATATATATATATATATATATATATATATGAGAGGATAATCAGATGGAGTAAAAAGTACAAAGTAGAGCAAAAATATTATTATGACATTTTCATTATAATAATCTACAATAAAAACATTTTCCATCTCTACAAAAAAACTTTTATGTTTCAGTACTAACATGGTACTTCTTCAGGCGATGGTAGATAACTAGTGATAAAAATCTTTACCACCTTTCTTAAGATAAAGTTATACTTACAGGTATGTCTGGATTAACCAAGGAAAGTCAGGTATACTTAAAAATATAGAAATATGGTCAGAGGATGCAGGTGAATGTTTTATTTTTACATCCGAATATGATTTGACGATTTGTTGCAATAGACATAAGTTCATATGAAACGAAAGTAAAATTATCCCACATACCACAGCACTCTGACTTTTAACATTACTGACACATATTTATTTATTTATTGTCATTTCAATTTTAGTTTGTATAACCAAGCCAAGGACATAATTCAGAGTGTATTTAAAGAGAAGAATGTGATTAAAATCCTTATTTATTACACTAAAGCGTCGTGATATAGTAGTTTGGAAATATGTTTTAATCTAATTTGCTGCTGGTCCTCCTCTTACAGGGCCGAGTAATTTATACAAGAATAATTTAATCAGGTAGAGACATGTAAAATTCATGAGGTATACAGTGAGGAAGGAGGGTTTGGAAAACTCAACATTCGCAAGAAATGATGCTTGAATAGGGTCAGGGAGAAACAACAAATAACCTTTCTAAATCTTCATGTCTGTGAGAAATGGCAAGTAGCAGACCATTACGAATTCCTGCAGAGGACAGGAAACTGTGGGGAGATATTATTAATCAGATCTTGTGGGGAATAGAAGAAAAAGAAGAAGAAGAAGAAGAAGAAGAAGAAGAAGAAGAAGAAAGAACTTACAGAATTTTTTTTTATGAGGACACGCCTCGTAATAATTACAGAACTTTATTTGAAAAAAAAAGGCGAATTTAACGAGAAGGTAGAAAGAAAATATACACATTTACGAACAACTATTTCCCTTCTTTAGACCGTACATACACAATGGCACTTACTTCGAAAATTGCTCATTGTTGTTTCGTTTTAATTAACAACTTCGAAAAATGTGACAATCGTTGTCACATTTTACTGCGTGAGTGCACAGCACAAAATGACTTCTGTTCGCTCGTTGGGGAATGATTCAAACCAAGCCAATATAAACGGTAACATACATTCACCACTGACTGCAATGTATCGATCACTCACGCGCACACCATCTTGCGTTAACTATACCGGTATGGGAGGGGGTCGGCAACTCGAGACGAAATTCGTGACTTCCAACAGAACGTATACTTCCCCAGGTAAGACAACAAGCACCACACAAAAAAGAATACCAAAAGAAGGAAATGAGGAGTTTCTGAAAACATCTTAATTCTAGTTTTTCCATTTTACTTGTCTCACCTTTCTATTTTGTTCAAACTGGACAAAGATGCCTTTAGTTTTTAGAAATGTTCATGTTCCATATATTATCAATATACACATTTTATATAACCTGATGTATTTTATTTTAAAATTCATTTATATACAAGTGTAATAGAGATATTTACAAATCCGTAACTTCACAAAGCATGTCCGATTTCAGAACCAACATTTATTCTTGAAGTAATATATTTAAACAGTGTCTAAATCAGGCAACATAGGAATCCTAAACATACATCTATCTATCTATCTATCTATATCTATATATATATATATATATATATATATATATATATATATATATATATATATAAAAGTAATATATTCTTAAGGTGTGCTATATTTATGGGATAAAGTGCTCAATATCAGTGATAGAGCGTGTGTAAATATGAAAGTGATCATTGAAGTTAACCCTTAGAGGCGACAGGCCGTTTAATGCTAGACGCAATCGTCAGGCCTGATATATATATATATATATATATATATATATATATATATATATATGTGTGTGTGTGTGTGTGTGTGTGTGTGTGTGTGTGTGTGTGTGTGTGTGTGTGTGGCATCGAGTTACAAGCTTATTCAGACTTTTTATGATATGCCTTTTTTTCCCGAATTAATGTAATAAAACACTGTATAATTAACATATTAACCTTCAATATATATATATATTTCTGCCACCGAAGTACAAGGTTATTTATCCCTTTAGGATAAAACTTTAGACGCCAAGAAAGGAGTTTTCTGCTTCTTGTCAGACAATAGAATGATTTCAAACGCAAAAAAAAACATCAACATGCTTCAAAAAGTACTAGTCATTGGGCGAGGACCCAGAAGAATATGGCGGATGTGGCAAAGTCTCCTATCGCAAATTGGTGAGTTTCGGCAGTGACATCCTGAAAACATCAGGTCGATAGCTGTCATGGAGCAGATTCGGTCATAGTCAGTTAACCAATATCGGTCTTATTTCATTTAACCGAATGTACATTTCATCCAGTTGCTGACAGTAAAATTCTTCAGTGATGCTTCCAGAAAGCAAACCAACGAAGAATCGACCGAAACTTATCTTTGTGCAATTTCGGTTTAGGAAAGTGTTCGGCCCCTTTGTCATTATCAAACCACTGAGCCGATCGTTTACGACTGTCATAAAAGATAGATTTCTAATCAATAATCCTTATCCGATCAGGAAATGGACCATTCGAATTTCGCAGATATGGCATGGAACACACTTTAATGTCGAACTTTTTGTCTTTCACTCAGATCATGTGGAACCCATTTACCAAGTTTCTCCACCTTTTCAATTTTCTTGACATGGTCCTATATTGTTGAAATGCTTGTTATCTTGGACACTTCTCTGGCATCCTGACGTGGGTTATGTTCCACTAGTGTTGATTGACAATTGGAGATTTTCATTATTTACTACGTTGATCTTCAAGACTCGTATCCACACTGTGGAACTTCAGAAACCAGTTATGTACTCTGCCTTCAGAAGCGGATCGTTCATCCCCTTTTTTGTTAATGTTGGCAGCAGTTTGAGAATCATTATGACCAGGTAAAAACAGTAACAGGATTTATATAATATTTTAATTTAAATTCTGAAAGAGATTGATATAAAATAAACAAAGTTGACATTTTAATAATTAGGAATCATTCATAGATTTTTGTGTAATTTAACCATTAATTCCTCTTTGAGATTAGGAGTTATTATTTACACTATTTATATTTGGACTATTGTCCTCATCGTTGTTGTTTTTATTATCAGAACGTTCTAGCAGTTGTGGTCTTCAGCCTTCCTCAGGTGTACATTGATGTAATTTCTGTCTGAATTTCTGGGATAAAGAGTTATCATTATTTACACTATTTATATTCGGACAGTTGTCTTCATCGCTGTTGATATTATCACAACGTTTCAGCAGTTGTATTCTCCCGCCTTCCTCAGGTGTACATTGATGTAATTTCTGTCTGAATTTCTGGGATAAGGAGTTATCATTATTTACATTATTTATATTCGGACTATTGTCCTCATCATTGTTGATATTATCACAACGTTTCAGCAGTTGTGTTCTTCCGCCTTCATCAGGTGTACATTGATGTAATTTTTGTCTGAATTTCTGGAATAAGGAGTTGTCATTATTTACACTATTTATATTTTCCTCATCGTTGTTGATATTATTACAACATTTAGGCCACTGTATCCTCCTTTGTATATCGATCTGGATAACCTAATTGGAGTTTTGAAATGAAACCTTTCTTTAATCTACGAGCGATTGCGCGCAATTTCTGGCTTAGGCAGTGTAATTGTGCTCACCGGAAACGAACAACCAATAAGTGAACATTATTAAATAAAAATAAAAACTAGACGATATCCCTAGACATGAGCAATGGCATGGGAACAGTCTACGCTCGTAAATGACATAAAGGGTTCAGTTCAGGATGCCCTGTAGGTCACCCGAATCGATAAAAACCTGAGGAAGGCCGGTGAGCACAAAGACCGAAATGTGATAATAACAACAAAGATGATGACAATAGTTCGAATATAAATAGTGTATTATAAGAATAAAGTGTGTCCCAGAATTAAATACCGATTTCTGTGAAATCAAAGTAACTAAAAAGAAACACTTTTATTCCTATTCATCGTGCTTAATATGTTTTGAGAATGTTGGAATGTCTAAATTTGTTTATAACATTATATATTTTCTCATTTTTGATTCTAATTCTATTTTCATTCCCTTTCAGAAGCATATTTGTAATGAATACACAAGAACGCATCTTTGTTGATCCCACCCATGGAATTCTTTGCATGGGTTTCATAAAATCAAAGGTTTGTCGCCAAAAGATCAATACTTTTGCTGAGTTTAAAGTACGCATTCAGTTAGCATTACAGAAGGATATAACTCCCAAAATGCGTCAAAATGTGTTTCGTAACGCTAAGTATAGACTTGAAATTTTCAGGAATATAAACGAAGGACATGTTGAAAATCTTCAATATAGACTTGGCGTAATATTTATAAATCTATTTGTTTTGTATCATAATTAATTTGATTTATTGGTTGATATTGTTTAGCGGCATATAACACCTCTATGGGTTATTTAATGCCGAAAACAAAATATTTTGTACGTAATTTTATGCTTTCAACTAGAGATATTGAGTACATAATTTTATACTTCTTGAGTCAATGTTTGATTTTTACATATATAGTTTGTAGATGATAAAATATATTGTTGATATTTTTACTATGAAATATCTTTTTATATTATTCTAGTATTGCGTTTATTCTCATTTTGCTATAAGAAAGTATTGTTGATCATGTTATTATAAGAAAAAGTACCGTTGACTTTTGTTTTATAGTTACTATTTACCCATAATTGGGACCCTAACAGGTGCTACCACCCCAGATCAAGGTGGACCTGGGAACAACAGCAATTAAGATGTAGTTCCATGCTTCTCAAAACCTTCCGATCAGAGGCCTTGGTAATGGATGTAGTTTATGTTCATACCCAGGCCGACATAATTAATTAATTTACAAAAGACTGCGTCATTTTTTTTTAAATTATCAGATTTCATTGAAACAAAGTTAATTCTGGAACACCCTGTATATTAAAACAAAATTTTAAAAAAATCTATTCTATAACACGGAGGAGGCGCGGTGGCTTAATGGATAGCGGCTCGGAATTGGAGAGCCGAGTTCGAATTCCAGTCGAATCCATTACATTCACTTACGTTCTAATACCCTTTGGAAAGGTTTGAATCCTCTTCTTCTCCCCCTAGGTATGGGTAAATAGCAGGACAGACTGGGTCCTATAGCCTTTGATTGCAACTGATCTACTACAGAAAGAAATAGCCACCTACTACGGTAAAAAAATCTGCCTCGCCAGTCATGTATCAAAAGATACGTGATCGCCTACCCGTGTATCACGCATAGCACATACCTGTGAGATTCTATAACAAATCACTATATTACCAACGACAAATGATCGGCGACAGCAACATTCTAACCATTCCTATGTACCTTTATTTCTTCTGCGACAGTTGCATTAATTCATCGCGAGATCCCCTCTTTATTTTCAAGACGCAGCATAGAAATTAATTCCGCTTTTGCTTTGCTGAAGCATTTTTAACGTCAGGTCTTTTTGTTTAATACCGGAAGTATTTAATTGATATCGCAAGAAATGAATCATTTTAAGCTGGAAAGAATGGAGAGAGAAACAAGTATATGAACGGTATCATGCATTTGTTGAGAAATCTGACTTTCGCTACCAAGGAACAAATAAAGAGTCAATAAGAGAAATAAAATTGAAGATTAGTCGCATTAACCGTTACCAAATTTGCGTATCGCAAATATAGTAATGAAGAAATGAAGATAGCATATATAAGTGCTTCCTGTTTATATTTAATATTAAAGAAAAGAATCTTTTTTTTACTATGATGATCACCATGTAAAATGCCCAAAAGTAACACGAGGTAGTGTTACAGATTAATATACAGAGTTTATAACGATATATATTGAATTGTAGATTTGAACAGGTTATAGTAATGATCGAAACCATCCCCTTGGAAATCGGTTCCAAATGGCAGTGGTTCGTGAAAAGAAACTGCTCAATGGAATACGAATGGAATAAGCTTGGTTCACTACAATGTGCGTGTCATAACGGATATTGGTCGTGAAATTTAGAACTGCTGGCCCTAAGCATTGTATTACGTCTGAACACTGAAATAGTGATAGAGCAGTGAATGGCTTGTGACATATCGTGTGTGGGAAAAGGGGTTTTAAACAGGTAGATTGTATCTTTTAACACAAGGGAATTATAAAGATGCTTGAGGGCGTCATGCTATAATTATAAATTGTGAAGGGTGTTGGTATTAAAAAGAATATACTCGTACCCGTCATAAAAGTACCATTCTTCTGACTTGTCCTAAAATGCTTTCACCACCTCTTCATATATCTAGTTAAATTTTAAAACGCAACTTTGTCATAACAAGAACCACACATTAAATATTATCAAAGATTATTGTATGTCTAGACCTTTAACATTCTATAGAATATTTTTTGATTGGCTAACATATGTAGACTTATTTCATTATATTTAGACATTTTTCATTGGCTAATATATGTAGACTTTTTTCATGAGTCAATATATTTGGACATTTTTTTCATTGGCTAATATATATAGACTTTATTCATTAGTCAATATATTTAGACATTTTTCATTGGCTAATAGATGTAGACTTTTTTCGTTAGTCAATATATTTGGACATTTCTTATTGGCGAATATATGTAGACTTTTTTTCATTAGTCAATATATTTAGACTTTTTCATTGGCTGATATATGTAGACTTTGTTCATTAGTCAATACATTTAGACATTTTTCATTGGCTAATGTATGTAGACATTTTTCATTAGTCTCAATATTTCGACATTTTTCATTGGCTAATATATGTAGAGTTTAACTGATTCTTCTTACGAACGATTTGTTGATCTTACATAGCAATACCCGTGAATATTTCATGGTTAAATATGACTCACAATTTCACAACAGGAATGTTTCAGTCGTCAATAATAATTCCGTCAAAATTAACATATACCTTTGATAATATGTGAGCTTAACTACTTTAATAAAATATCACATTGACTATCGAAAATATGAATGCAGGTCAGTGTTTAAAGAGGGCACAAAAGAAATAAAACTAAAAAATTGAAAAACTTTCACTGTAATATTTTTTTAGCTGCAGGAAATCTAGATTGCCTCCTCCAACTTCGCTTTCTTTTTTTTTTCCTTTCTTCTCTATTTTTCTTTCTTTCATTTTCTTTCTCCCCTTCTTTCTATAACCTTAAACTTCGCAAAGAAGATTGCATCTGGTACAGTAAAGGAAATTAACTACAAAATACCTTGATCATGATTCAACGGCAAGCGTTTTTGAAGCCAAATGATTATTATTATCAGTAGAATGAGTAATTTTCGAAACCAATGGCTAATCAGAGACTTGGGTCTCAAAAGCAAGAAATATTTTGGCTTATGTTTACTTTTCAAGAGAAAGCGATGAGCATAGTATTGTGTTAGGTTCAGATATGTTGTGGCTGGACATGGCGAATAAGAAACAATTCGTTTGAAAAAGAGGGAATAATTTAGGGAGAATAACCCAGGAGATTAACGATTTCTTTTCCTATTTTATTATTTCTTCCCTCTTTGGAAAATAGCGGTGTATTAATTATTTTGCTTTCTTAAGGTAGTTAATCTTATTTACACCAGCAGTGTTGATAAGGTTGGCTCATCGAGGTTTCTCGAAGGTAAGAAGGAACTTACATTATTTACATTATTTGGACTATTATCCTTATCTTCATCGCCATAATCACAACGGTTAGGCCGTTTCTATTTCAACCGATTGGAATTTCAAACCGAGCCCATTATTTCATCAACCGTGGTAGATTTCCGGGTGTCTCACTTATTTCCCTTTAACTCAACTCTCCAAGTATTGGTTTACGACTGCCTTAGCCTGGTATTGAACTCACAACTCTTTCGGTCTAGTCACTGGATCTAATCAACGCCATTATCTACTGGGCCATGTGTCCTTGAAGAAGTAATCATAATACCTCATCTCAGGGATATAGACAGGAAAGAGAGAAAGTCATCTATAGTTGCACAGCCTGCTCCGATGAGGCTAGGACACCTACATTCCTCGAAGAAGGACAGAAGGAATTAATCTGTAGTTAAAAAAAAAAAGCAGCGTTAATAACGCTGGGAGATCCACTTTTATCGAAAATCAGGGGGAATTTTCTGTATAGTTATATATGTTGTGTTTCTTTTCTTCAAATATACTCGCCATCACTCTAGTTTTGTTAGTTTATTTCAACGGCTTTACTTTGTGATGTACGTTCGAAGAAAGTGGAAGAATCTTAGGACTGACTGATTGAATCATCACATGTAATTGTTGCAAGTTCAAAATCTTAGATTATAATACTTCCACTTTATTGCACATCCACTGGAAATTTAATTATATTTTATCATATATTTTATATTTTATCAAATATTTTATATTTTATCAATTATTTTATATTTATCAATTATTTTATATTTATCAATTATTTTATAATTTAACAAATATTTTATATTTATCAAATATTTTATATTTTATCAAATATTATATATTTATCAGTTATTTTATATTTTTGTCATTTATTCTATATTTAATGATATATTTTATATTTTATCAATTATTTTATATTTTATGAAATATTTTATATTTTATCAAATATTTTATAATTTATCAAATATTTTATTTTTATCAGTTATTTTATATTTCATCAAATATTTTATATTTTATCAATTATTTTATATTTTATCAATTATTATATATTTATCAATTATTTTATATTTTATCAAGTATTTTATATTTTTGTCAATTATTTTATATTTAATCAAATATTTTATATTTTATCAATTATTTTATATTTTATCAAATATTTCATATTTTATCAAATATTTTATAATTTATCAAATATTTTATATTTTATCAAATATTTTACATTTTATCAATTATTTTATATTTTATCAGTTATTTTATATGTTATCAATTATTCTATATTTTATCAATTATTTTATATATGCATATAAAAGGCCATGCCTAAATATTTCTTTTTACGTTAAATTCTAACCTTTTGGATGGTTTGATCTTGTGATTTTTTATAGTTCACGCAAAAAAGGGGTGAAGTGAAAAGTGGAAACATGAACACACCTAAAAAGTCGTTAAAAACGAGTTATTTTCGCTCAAAAACAACTGACTTCCGCTTGCGTAGTCAGCTTACGGAGAGTTATATTAAAATGAAAATTAATACTGTACTTTGTACCCCATTTCTTGTTTTAACTTCTGTCTGAAATTCGGTTTCCATCGATCAATGTATGGCTATTTTAGTGGGTTCGACGGATGGATGGACAGACGGAGTGACGAAAGTCGCGGAATTTTGTATATATTGGGTTGCTCCATAATTTAATATATATTATGTTGGTGCATAATTATCAGGCATTTTTAAAAAATATCTATTATGAGAAAAGAAACATAACAAGGCAACAACAACATTTCTAAATGATAATTCCGTATCTTATAATTATCAACCTGGTTTTTATAACACGAAAATAAAATGATGTTTTATTTAAAAAAAAGTAACCAAACAGCATTTTTTATTAATAAGTAACTTGCCTACAAAAACGCCTGATAATTATGCACTAACCCAATAGATATGCTCTGTTTTTTTGTTTTTGTTTTTTTGTTTGTTTTTTTTTTTTTCACTAAAACCAAACAGTTTATGGTAAAACTTTTTCTTTCTGACTCTGGTCTATTATTTATCTTAGGCAAATACATGGTATACGCCACCTTTTCAGTAATATACAATCTAAAGAAGAAATAAATATAATTATATTCTTATATTCAGATTTGTCTGTTATTTTCACAACAAGTTTATATATTTTATTTGAATAAAAAGAGATGTTTTGAATGTAAAAAAGACTGTCCGTTTTGGTCTAAAAATCTATGGGTTTGTTTTTTTTTTTCTTACCCTAACGTTCTGTTCTAAATGTCATGCAATGTAATGAAGAAATGGGTTTCTTTTGTTCAGACGGGCGACTTATATATCACGTGCAATCCTGTTATTTCTGTTAGATTTTAAGATTACATTTTCAACCTGCTCTTCCTCAGTTGAAATAGCAATTGAAAATCAATTTGCTGCAGGCAAGAAAAAGGATATTAAAAGATAAGTTTTTTTTTTATTCAATTGCTATCAGCAGCAATTGGAAAACGATGGCGTCATTTTACCTACACATGCATGATAAGTGTAGAAAAATCATCTCTAATTCTCCGATTCTCCACACCAACATACATGCAGACGCAAACAGACATATGAAAAGTTGCTGGCTTCTCGCTAGTCAATCACTATCATGTACGGATGTACTACATTCCTTGGTTGACTTCTTACAGACTGTCACAGCTAGGACGAAGTTAAGCAATCTCGGGCGCGGCCATACCTTAGATAAGAGACCTCTTGGGAAAACCGAGTACCATAAGAAACCTCATAAATCTAACATATGTTTCAATTTTAAATAACCCACAAAGGGTTGATAAGCCGTGAAAAATCCATCAACAATCAGAGCAAGAACCAGTCGTCTCATCCTAATTCTCTACATCGTCCGTTAGGAAGAAGTAAATTCCACTTAGATTCTTCCTCAGAACTGTTGTAATGTGGAAACGACTCCCGAGAGGTTGCTTCCCTGATCACCACAAAATTAACATATTCAGGTCGTGTCAACCGTTAGCTGTCCTATACATATACTTATAATATACAAACTCTACTCTCCCCTATACACACTTTCAATATCTCCATTTACTATGCACCTACCTTGAAGGGCACTTAGGCCTCATACTGGTTAGAAAATATCATATATTTATGCGATTTATTGATTTATTTTTTACGGCTTATCAAGCCATTGCAGGATAGTAAATTCCAGAAAATATTTTCAGATTGAAAGAATTTGAGTGGTGTGCGGATAATAATGGATTAGTCTTACTGATTAACGCGTAGCTGGGTGAGAAGAGGATTAACGTGTAAATGAATCTAAGCGACCCAATATTATCTGTAACTCGGCTCTGCATTTAACAATACCGAGCCATTATACATTACGCAAACCACACAACCAAGCTTGCAGCACGTGGTTTGCCCTAACGTTCAACCACCAAGAAACTAACCAAGCTCGACGTAGCTTAACTTCATGATCGTATGATCACCAGTGTTTCAACGTTACACACACACAGACACACAAATATATATATATATATATATATATAAATATATGGAGCGATGGGTAAATTATCACCACTTATTATTTTTAATTTCGCGCATGCGCGTTTATTTATTTATTTATTTTTTTATTTGTTGTTGACTGCACAATAAAGTAGGGTCAGTTGGGCACACTCTGTGAGAGAAAGAACATAATGACACAATTCACTCCGCCATAAACTTGAAAACATCATGCTGTAATGCTTGGCATTCGCACCGGTATTTCCAATACAAACATTTCAGAAGGATTCGG